>CAJNOQ010003891.1:0-18840 GCA_905250885.1 Didymodactylos carnosus
CGCAGTAGAAAAATGAATAGTAGAGCAATGAGATTTAAATTTTGTGTTTTAAAATTACTCAGTCTAGAAACATTTGTGTTAAATATAATCAATCTGTTCTGAAGTAAATCTGAGTACAGTACAAAACTTCATACGAATGTTTCAGTATATTATTTTGATCAACCCGACCAGAAAATTTTTTGACTATTCACGAATAAACTTTTTTCTTAATGAATGTGTACTATCGGCACGTTTAAATAATTAATAAAATAGATATTCATAACTGTTGTCTACAATATGCACGCACAAAACCCTTCAAGTTCCACGTTTTCTAAAATACGAATGCATTGTTCATCGGCTCATAGTTAACATACATAACATAAGAAGACAGTAGAAATCTTTTGACAAATAGTGCAATCATTATTAAGTGTATTTTAACCTATTTGCTTTGTCTTAATAGATTTTCTAAGAGTTTTGTAGTGGATTCTGAGTATTTATGAACAGTAAAATTTATATAAAAACTATTTTCAATATAAAATATAATAGCTTATGTTCATAATCTAATGAACTTTCATTCTTGAGTACTTCTTAAGCATCTTAAATGAATTTCAAGAGATTGTTTTTGTGAAACTAGACAATGCCTTTGATAATGTTAAATCCGATTTCAATTCAACAAATAATTTTTTGTAGGAAAAACATGTCAATAATTATTTGTCTGTTAGTTGACTATTATAAATTTCAAAATATTTTCAATGTAAAATTTGGTATCAATATAAAATTCTTATAATTGTTTGCTAGTTTCAATATCAATACTATGGTTTGGTTACAATCTGAAAGTGTTCCTTCAATATTAACCAGTACAATGAATTGTGATTAATATTAAATTAAAAGTTTTCTACATCTTAATTAATATTCATTTGGTCTTTATTAAATAGATGAAAAATCTCAAAATGAATCTATCGTTTTCTTAGTTATATACTCACGTTTCAACCTGGCAACAATATTAGAGATGATCTGTATGTGAATTACATAAAAATGACATTTTTATTAAAGAGAAAAAAAATGACTATTTTTTTTGTCTTTTACAATGAAATAAGTAGCTTTTTGAAAGAAATACTCACGAGACTTGTCTTTTAATTTCAGTTGTCAAAATTTAGAACGCATTAACTCCTCGAATATTATACTTATCTAATAGCAGTATAGTTTAGTTAAAGAAAATCATTTCAGAACATAATAGAATTTATTTTTTAGTGAAAATTTATTTTCATATGAAACTTGATTGATTAGTAACAAGTGCAAACTCATTTCTTCTCATATGATTAAGTATTTGATTGGTTCTGGTGAAGAAGTTTATCTAAGAATTTATTGAAAAAAGATGAATTCGGATCGAATATTGCTCGATATTGTAATTTTTGACGATATAATCAATTAATTTTACATCAAATATTTCAATTTCGAGTGATCATCTTTTCTTTACTTTTTCCACTAAAGATACATATTTTTCGTAAAATTGATACATAATATCTATGTGAATGTTTAAGATTTTGTCGACTATCAAAGACTCCGCTTTTTTACGTGTATTCCCATTGACAAAAGTTTTCTATGTGTGAATATAAGTAAAATCAATATTTCGAATTCTCTACATAATCGTGTATGATAATTTGATTGCACAATCTCAAACTTCGATAAACCTAAATAGATCAATTGTTATTACACAAAAATATGTCTTCATGTACAGATGTTAATCGTGTCGATCAACTTTTTGAAAATTTCATGTCACCACTATCGAAAAATTTGGAATGTTGAATCATCGCCGTTTTCAAGTTTTTTTGAACCAGGAAAAGCGCATTCTTCTTAGATTTCTAACGGTGGTGCTAATAAAATAATCGGCTAACATTTCTACAATCTTGGTACAATTGGCATTTTGGTGTAGAGCGGGCATAAAAGGCGGTGTTGGAGTTATGGTAGAGCTAATGGATAATATTAGGTAGATATGGTGATAGTAGACTCAGCAGATCGTAGTCCCGATGGCATGTTTGAATGACATCTTTTACTGTTAATTAAGAAAATATGTTTTGTAACGGACCTGTGCGTTTCACGCACCACACATGGATGAGTCAATAGATCATTCCGTGTAAATACCAAAAAGACGTAATTTATCATATGGACACGCCTGTAAAGATATAATCTGCATTTTCACATTTTGAGAACCGAAGAAATGGTAGGATAGATACGATACGATGAGTCGAAATAAAATTATTCATAAAAATATCGATTAATTTATTAAAGTAAATGTTATTTATATTCATCATGTATGTATGTAGCAAGTAAATATGTAAAGAAAAGAAGAAAACTAAATAGAAAAACTATAGAGAATTTCTTAACCCGTTATCAACCTGAATTTTGAAAATATCATTATTTAGAGTAAAAAAAGAAAAGACGAAACAAAAATGAAGAGAAATTGTCTATCTCTGTTTTCTTCTATCTCTTATTCTTAGCTTGTTGAAAATAGACAAACTACAGTAGTTGTTCATTGCAAAAAAATATAATAATGTTTCGTGGAGGATGATGATAATTTGTGACGACGATAAAAAAACAAAAATAAAAAAAGAATTGAAAATTAAGTTGGAAAGAGTACGTTTTTTGTTGAGTGAAAGATGTTGATTATTAATAGATCATAAAATGTCTTATATGCACATTTTAAACAATTAAATAAAAATGTAAAATGCGCGACAATTATTCAAGAGAATGTTTCAACAGACTTTTTAAATGAATATTAGTGTCAATAATTAATTTTTTATCTATGTATATTATTTAAAAACGAAGAAATAACAACTTTATGGCTTGTTATGTTATTCAAGCATCAGTTGCTGGAAATCAGTATATGGTAAGTGGTTGAATTATCTATCAAGTGGTATTTGTAACTGTGTAGGAAGAACAAATTTAAGAATATACTACAAATTAGACGTGATCTGAATAATAAATAAACATCATTATTATTGCATATAGTAGAGAGTAATGAGCAAATAAATGTAAAAAGTAAGATTGTTTTGATCAGTCTTATTTGTAACATAAGATCTATTTCTTATTTGGTGTGAAATTAATTTAATCGAATTCATCATTCCAAATGAGTTCATATTGTATGAGTGTGTGTATCTATCTGGTAAATATGTGTTTTTTATTTTATTTTTATTTTACACGACATGAATATAAGAGAGAAAGAAGAAGAAAAATATTATTATTTTTTTTTTTTTGTTAAAGCTCTCAATCATATAAAAATGAAATTAAGTCGAATCGATAGAGAGATGATCTATAGAGCACTTGCTTAAGCGTTGTTTTTCTTATGCATGTGAAAAGTTTATACAACTGAAGTTTCACTATATCAGGAAGGAAGTTTAGATGACAATGAAGTTTTATTATTTTCTTGTTGTTTAAAGGAATGCTTCATTGAACAAAATAAAGAAAAATGGCAGCGACTCTAAGCACCAATGTCTGTCTATTAGATTTTCTTTGTCGACAAGAAAAAAAAATGATAAATAATACTAAAAGTTTCATATTTTTTTTTAGCATACGGTTTTTATCTCTATTGTTCATAAATTTGTGATAAAAAAAAAGAGGGCGTTGCGCAGGTTCTGAATATGTAAAATATTTTGTATTAAAAGCTACGTCTTAGTTTACACATTATGTGATCAGGAGAAAGTAGAGGAAAAACTATGAGTCTGTATATTTATTTAGCCACTTTCATGAATTAATTCCATATATAATGAAATAAAATACAGTTTTTTTCAATGAGGTCAAATATTTTTAAATTGTGAAAAAGAAACAACCAGCCAATGTCGATTAGAATTGAACAAGTCTGCGAACCGTCTAAGTCCAAATCCGTCAGAAGATTGCACGAGTCCGAACTTAGACATGCCATCTCTGATATACACATTTGGCTATTTTCGTCTATTTTGTCTATCGTATACTTTACTCACATTCTTTTTCCTCTATATGTAATTCGGAAAATAATATGACATAGTCTTTACCTTTATATTCCAATACATCTTTCTTTCTGTTTTCTGCTGCTATAAAATAAAAACTTTTTTTGTTCTCAAGTTCAAGTTCTGATTGAATTTTTTCAAAAATTCGAATCCAATTTCACTACAAAAATTTCTTGACTCTGAAGGTGTCCAGCTCTAGTTTCAATAGTAAAAAAATGTGGCAAAAAGTAACATTTACGAAAGATGTCGCATTGTGATGGCTGCTCTCTTGAGAAATATGACAACGTATATAATAATCAGGAAAATGAAAAAAAAAAAGAAATAAACATGAACACATGTCATCTATAGAGATTAAACTATAGTTAAGTTAAATCAAAAGTTAACACTAGAAATTGATCATTACAATTAACAAAAAGAATAAAAAAAAAAACTACGTTGATTGTTGCTAATCTTTATATTGTATTATTGAATTGTACTCTGTTTCATGTTAATGACAATTTATGGTCAACAAAAATGTATTCGAAATGATTACTAAAACATGCGTGACTTACTGTATAGTAAATTGAAGATTTTCCAATAGTTATTTTGAGAGTTTTTGAAGTATTCTTTTAAAATGGTGTGTCTAATAATTATATATAGAAACTAAATTTTATGAGTATTATCTTGTTTGTTAATTTAAATTACAATTATGATGTTTTTGGATATATTATAGAAAATTTTTATTACAATATGTATAGAACTAATATGTAGATATGTCCAATACTATTTTTTTATTATCTAGTACCGTGTTTTTTAATATATCCAGTCTCAAACACACATGATTTTTTCATGTCTCCTTTAAACGCTTTCGAATTGAGAGTTCTGTCCAAGCAAAAAAAAAATGATATTACACCTGGTTATCATTCAACGAAACAATAATTTTTCGTGATATATTATTATTTTCTTAATTTTTTCTCTTTCTCTCTACATCTAATTTGTTAATATGTTTTAAATTTCAACTTCGTTTCTAACAACTTACTGTTCTATTTTTTCCGAACAAGATATAGTTTTTTTTTCATTGAAAAAAAAACGCTGTTAAAGAACATCGTCATATGTTCATTTTATTCTAGTTAAGTCAAAAACATACTCACATACATAATGTTGTTTCTAATCGGCTTATTCAGTTACTTTTTGTAAATGAATATGAATTCTACTGGCAGGTTTACTTTGATATTGAAAGTTACATCAAACAGGAAATTAGATGGAATGGCATGTATCGTATGAAAATAAAATACTAAAAAAAAAAGAGGATGTAAATCCTTATGAGAACTAGGAGTTGTTTTAGATTTATTAAGAACTCTTGTTTCCAGCTATTGCACTATGATGACATCCAAAATATACTATCCTTTATTATATAGATTTTTTCATATAGAAAATGTTTAACCTCCTCATTTGCTTAAGGAACCTGATTATAATGAACAAACAAAAATGCAGAGTTATTCGTAGAGTCTATAAACTTGTCATACAATGGACATGAATAACAACCATCGGTGCTTCCCATATGGCGTGTTGGTGAATGGTTTTTCGTTTTTTTTTTTTTGTTTCTGTGTTCTCGCTTAATCAAATATGTGTAGATACACACCAACAAAGACAATTATGAATTATGTTGATGATAATAAATAATTACTAGTGCTCCAATTTCTTCTCAAAATGTCGCCATTACATTGTTTACTGCGAGAATTATTTTACGCGATCACTTTCAGAAGAAAAAAAATGGAGACTAAATACCAGAGATAAATATAATAATAATTCTTTAGGCTTTTCTCTTTTTTTGTGTTGCATACAGTTTTCAAGTCTCAGCGTTTAGGGAACCATTTATTGATGCCCCCTGTTTTCCCTTTTGTGCGCTGTTCGATAATTATTTTCTTGACTTTTTTTTTCTCCTCTTCATCATCATCATCCTATTACAAAAAACCGGTTCATATATGTTTTATTGAGAGAGAAAGAGAGAGGGAGAGAAAGAGAGAGAGAAGTGAGAGAATTATTTTTCCTGTGTTTGACAATAAAATTTGACGTGATGAAAATAAGGTGTATTTGATAGTCTAGGGTGTTTGATTAATTGGAATAGAAAAGAAAAGAATCGTCGTCTATTTATTGTTGTTTCACCGTATTATTATTATTATTATTCTAATTCACTTCATCGATTTTAAGTGTGCATATTGTTCCAATTACATATCGCTAATTAAAACTCAATTTTTGACATTAATTTATTCAAAAAAATGGATACAACTAAATCGTCTAATCCATTTGATAGTTTAAATCATAAAAAATCTTTTAAACATCAACAACAAGTTCATCAAGCGTCAGCATTTCCAACATCAAATGAGACTAATAGTAATATAATGCCGAAAGATACAATAAACAATAATAATACTAGTAGACGATCATTGAGAAAAAAATTAATAACACAACAAAGAATCACAACAACACAAAATGTAGAATATCCAGTTCAACAACAACAACAACAACAGTTGTTATTATTTAAACATCTTTCGCCTGATACAAATCGAAAAGGAAAAGACGGATTACATGTAACAAACCAACAGGTAGTAGATACATCTGCATGAATAGGAAATGTTAGTAGATTAGTAAATATTAAGAAATTAGATTATTATCGTAATTTTATATTATTAAATAACAACTGCATGAAAAAGATGAGTAAAAGTTAGTTGAGTTAGGATAAAAAGGTTCGAGTATGTTTGTCCACTAACCGTTCTATGGGTAGGCAAAATAATTTGTGATAAATACGAGAATAGTATGTAAATTAAACTAATTTATATACATTTACATTTATCATGTAGTACTCTTCTTTGTCTTTATATTTTTACTATCAGACCATATTTTATCAATTACTATTTTTGCGCTTGTGGATTAACTCTTAATTGGCGAAACTAGTATTTTTGGATCTATACAAATTAAACATAAATTGTAATGCAATTGCTGTAGACAGTTTTAGTTAAATATGTTTTTTTGTAAATCTGTGTTTATCAGCATGTTTTCTCTCGGTCTGCATTCACATTATTTCTTGATAATTGTCATTAAAAACTAGCGCGATAGATGATAAATAAAGTTCTGTTTTAGCCTGGCAAGACTGTAAGAGTTTTTTTCTATTATGTGTGTGAAGATACGTTGCCGTTGTTTACGAAAGTGATAGTGTAAGTAGCACGTTTTTACTCGAGTATAGTACTCAACAAAACAAAAAATTCAATGTGACATTGAAAAAGAAATGATTGTGCATCGACGATGCGGATCGATGTGCATGCCACGCTATGTGTCACTGACATAGTCAAAGATCGGTGCGCACCGTTGCCCGGACGATGCTAGACAATGTTTTTTTTTGCTTGAAAAACGATACCACATCGATATTATTCAGTGTCGCATGACGATGGTATATTGCTAGAATTCAATGTTGCATCAACAAAAAGTATTTCAACGAGATAGTGGAATTTATTTAATCAATAATTATTTCTTATTACATTTGCTTTTACTTAATTTTGTATTTCAATTAATTGAAGAGTGACACTAGCATAAGTATTAGTTCCACATTGCTACGCCATAATCATAGGATATTCCTCCGGTACTTCTCTTATGAGAAAGAAAAGATGAACTGCAAAAGACATTTGAAATACTATAAGTATACTGTAGTGTTTATATACGCAGTCGTTGGCAAAACAAAACGATGATTGCAAACGAAATTTGGCATGGATGCGCACCGGTACAAGAATAATAAATTTTTTTGGTACTGATGCACATCAGTACGACGCTATTTGTACCGTCAGTAATTTTTGCTAAAATACTAATGAAAGTGATACCGTTTGCTAGTAGTGATGCAATCTTTTTTCCAGTTTCATCAACAGTCAAAGAATTAAAAATAGATTATATGCCTACTCCGTTCTCCCTCGCTCATTCATTTTTATGTGGATTGTTTATATTAGATGAGCAGTAGAAAATATATATATATAGAGAGAGAGAGAGAAATTCTGAGCTCAAACCTAAATATACTTTTACAGTTTAGATCATACTAGATAAACGGAAGTAAAACAAAACTGATTTCGTATGATACTTTGACAGATATTTGACACGGAATACAGAGTGAGTTCAAGCCTTTGAATAATAATTTTTTACAGAGGAAGAAAAAATAAAAATAAAAATATGCAGCGTGCAACTAATTGAACACTTGCACCTTTCCTGTAAACGTTTCTTGGTGTACGAGGAAGAAGAATGTGATTAATAAAAAGTGAAAAAGAGCACTTTTTCAAGCTCTTTGTTGTTTTATTTATTCTAAAAGACAGAACAAATTCAAGGAAATGGAGCTAAAGTTTTCAGGCTCAAAATCATGTATAAACGAATGTTGGAGAATATGTTCTTAAACGAGAAGAAAGTTAACTTTTTCTTGTAAAGTAATTTTCTTGTACTTTTTGAATTGTTGATTTTAGATTTTTAGAGAGTTTAATATGTCCGCCCTCTTCCTCCACATCTGATAGTGTGTGTAAGCGTAAGAAACAATTTGATAGTGGAGTATGGTGGATAAAAATTAATTCAATCAAGAAACAATGTAGGAATTACGTCAAACATTTTTCTACGAATGTGAGACAGTGGTCATGCGATGAGATTTTCCACAGGGATGAGAGAAAAAAAGCAGAGTCTCGTGACATGGATTATTATCGATATTTTTGTCAAAATAAAGATGCAAAACAATAATAATAGAAGTGCTATGGATGAATTTCTTGTCTTCCAATTTCTAAATTGTATATTTAGACTATTTCTGGTTTAAACATCGATTCTTCAAATTCATATATTGAATAACCGAGCAAAACTCTATAAAAATAACAACTGCATTCAATGTTTAAGTTATAAAAGATATTCAAACTACTAATCTATTTTTCTTATTTATACCATTCTAGGGCATGGAGTTGAAAGGCGTTGGAACATTGGGTTTGGCCAAACGGAAACAATTTCTTCAAAAAAAAGATATTAGCAGATCCCACGAGGTAAGTGTCAAATGGGATATGTTGTTTTTGTTTGTGAATTCGTCTTTGTAAATCGATTGAATTGAAAGAGATGGTTATAAAACAAAAAAGAAGTTTTTAAAAATTATCACAAACAAGAAACAACAAACCGAGTTTTAATATCATGTAAGAAAGCGACATCTTTCTCGATGTTTTTTTGTCGCCATAATCGATCAGAAATTTTATATTTCAAGCTGTAACGTAAAATTTTGTTAAGTTGATGATTGTTGTTAATAAACATTTATTTGTATGCTGTGTCATATAGAAACTTTCTAGTAGTATCTCTTTCTTTAACCGCTAAGTTGTAGCGTTTTCTTTAGTTTTACTTATGAAGTTGCAATAAAACTTAACTGGATGTTTTTCCCATGTACTATCTTAAGAAAATGTTTGAATTATATTCGATAGTTGATTGTTTCCATGACCAGTGACATGATGAATATTTGCACGTGTATTATACAATTTTCATAGGGTAGAAGTCTTGTTTGATGATATTTTGAATTATTAATAAACTTGATAAGGATATTCATCGTTGAAAACACATTCTTAAGACACAAATTTTCCCGTCTCAATTTTTTTTTTAAAAAGTAAAGAAGGAAACTCAAAGAAAATGAACATGTTTTCATTAGTGTTTGTGTATGTTTTTTTCTGTTCTAATTCTTTAAAAGGTTGAGAATGATTGTGTGTGTGTATAACAAAGAAGGAAAGGTATTTATATCGGGTAAATATACGTCTTGGACACATTCTTCTTTTTTTTTTCTTCTTTTGTTATTTTTTCCAAGCGAGTAAATTTACACGCTTTTGAATAAGTCATCATATTATCATTATCATTTTTTTCTGTCGAGTTTTCTAATTTCATTTTAAAAAACTTGTCTCTGTATGGTTCATTTCTCTTGTATAGAAATGTCAAATGATCCATGTGTATTTAGCGTTATAGAACAAACTCCACAGGTTAGTAATTTGTAAGAAAGTTATAAACCCTTGATCTATATTATTATATAAGCTAAGTACACATAAACCATAGTCTAAATTTAATATGCACTTATAAAATAGTTGTATTTGAAAATATAAAATTTTTATCAAAGTGAGTTATTACATTCTCAATTCGACTACCAGCTGTTCAACTATGTGTGAGAACACAATATATTCTGAAATAAAAACGTCACTAAACTCCGATATTGCCTCCGAAATTTTTTCTATGATTAGTTTATTAAATTTATATCAAATCTATGCATAGAGAGTTGAGCGTGTGTAAAATAAAATAAAAAATTTTGTCTTATATTTAAAATACGTGACTAGGTGATGATAATCATATTTTTTTTCCAAAGAAAAACATTAACAAAGTCGCTACATGAAGTTTGAACAAACAATTATTATACTATACTCTTTAAGTAGTATGTGTGAAAATCAGAAGATTTGTTTTCTGAAAAGACGACTATTGTTGTGTCTAGTCTCAACTAATACTATGGATACGTATCAGTCTTATAATCAATAATTCCTTTTTTTATAGTCTATATACATGAAATCATGTCTAAACGTATTTCTTATATGTATGGTTATATGACATGTGTATGTACCTTATTTTATCGTACAAGTTAGATGATCATGAAAAAAAACCATTAGTTTTTCTTAACCTGTCGTGCATAATATATATTTTTTATTGGAAAAAATTGATTTAGATGAGAATGACTCGTTTAAAGACCTTCTCTCTTTTTTTCCGGAGATAAAAGAAAAACGTTTACTTAATCAAAAAAAACGAAGAAAAGGAACAAAAAATAAAAAAAATACTCAGCTGTCTCATAATGACAGAAAGAGAGAGAGAGAAAAAAAAACTATTTAACTAATCGCATCGATTTATTTTGTGTTTCCCAGTTGAAATTCTTCTCGTTATGTTCTTATCGATAATGAATATAGGGAGTTGACTTTTTTTAGTAATCATTTATGAAATTTTATTTGAATAACGTTCTCGCACTCGTATATACACCCATAGATTACTCCTGTTTTTCCCATGAGACAATTTATTAAAACCACGCCTTCATGTCATTATGACATCAACGTTTTTTCACGATTATATAGGTAGATCCCATTACGTTTTCGGCAGTATATCGATTAGTGAACATTCGAGATGCATTACATACTGTATCGTTAAATATCGATGATACGTGCTCACTAATCTTTAAATCAATATATTAAAAGAAAGAAAAAAAAAATATGTTTTTAGGAAAGTCAAAGTTTTCATGCTCATTAATGTTTTTTCTAGCATTATATTTTTAAGTACTCTCTTTTGTATATATAAAATAATTTCATCTTCCACGATCATTCAAGTGTTTCTGTATAAAGCAAATCATAAACTTGTTTATGAATACTCGATCTAAAATTTCTGTTCACTCTATAGAAAAACTGCATAATACGTTAAAATTGTCTGTTCATGTTTTTATTGTATTTCTTACCTATTATGCATCAAATAGAAAGAAAGGTAAGATTTATAACTTAAAAAAATACATGAATAAACTTAAAAGTAAGTATTTGAAAAAAAAAGCGAATAGAATATATTCACAAATGAGACTCTATAATTTGTCACTAAAACTCATTAATGTAACAATTACAAAAGTAGTCAGAAAAATAACATTCGATTTTTAGTTTTTTAATATGAAATAAGAATAATTAAGACACTAGAACATTGCAGGAGAGAAGCAACATCTTGTTTTTTTCCGTGTGTTTGTATTATAAAGCGTACAAGGTTTTTGAGATTTAAAACAAAATTTTTGATCTTATGCAGTTCGTATTATGTATGCATCACTCACATAAGCAGGATAATTCAAAAATGAAAAAAGCCAATAAGAAAAATGTATAAGATTAATTTTTCACAAAAATAAACATCATTCTAGACATTTTTTTCATTTCTATAGAATATTTTTTCAATTGTTGAAAATGATGGTCGTTTCCTGTTTAATATTATCCACATTTTCACTATATTTGCCTATTGAGTTAGAAAATTATGATATGAGTAAAAAACAAAAAAAAGTAATAGTGTAAGATTGTGTGGGATAGTGATATTGTAGTAGAATTTTTGTCAATTTATATTTGAGATGTTATTTTCATTCTTGTATACATTGATTTGTACGTGTAAGCAAACATTATAGATTGTATAATCACATCATACAGATATAAAATAAACAAGTTGTTTTTAGAGAGACGTGTTTGTTTGTTTGCTTCATTATTTTTTTTCGGGATCACATTACTATCTTCTCTATTTAAGATAAATGTACTTTCATGTCGTTTTTCCTATATAAATGAAAAAATTGATCATCGTTGTAAAGTCAGCAAAAAAAAAAAAATAAACGGCATACATTGTATTGTTGACGATTAAACAGAAACGTCATGACCTTAGTCTTTGTGAGACTTCATAAGTGGTATTATTCATGTCATTTAGATAATAAACACGATATTTTTACTTTTACTATTTCAGCTGATAGAACACAAAAACAATGATGATTTCGGCGTCTAATAAGATTAAAAACCTTGACTTCTGTTGCTATAATATTATGTATGTCTGACATGATCTAAATGATTTCAACTATTGCTCACATCTGCAAGAAAACATAGAAATAAATTTGAATTTAAATGTTTTATTTTTCGAAAAGAATTTTATGTTTCATCTTTAACCAATATGAAACATAAAAAAAACCAGATAATGATAAATTCTTCAACTATTGTATTTCATATCTTATTTTCAAGTATTTGATCTTCTTTATAGCATTAATTCGTTCGTGTTAAAACACTTAAATTATTTATATTTGAATCAAACAATTTTCTTCCTCTAATTTATTAAAAGCTGTTTTCTACTACAGTTAGTTGTTCGAGACGATTATCAAATTTATCTAATAGTTGGTCGTATTGAGCGTATATTTATTTGTTTTTAAGGATTAAAAACAATAAAAGAAATCACTTAGTCGATCGTTTATACTCTAAACATTGGTTAAAAGAAGAGTAATTAACAAGTCTTTAATAATCAATCATTGTTTTTATTCTATTTCAAATCAATTACGTATAGTACATTTGCTAGTAAGAACAAAACAAAAAAAATGTTCTCATTTTTTTGTCAAGTATCTTTTAAATTCATTTTTAATCTACTCTGTATGCATGCAGATGACACTTGTACAGAAAATATCATGAAAAGAAAAAGTGGAATAAAATGAAGACAATAAAAAACAAAAGAAGAGTAAGAGAGAAAGAAAAAGAAAAAGAAAGAACGGAAATAGATAACACGAATGTGAAATAATTCGTTCTTATTTTCATTCAACTAATTGCGTTCATAGTACAAATTGTGGTCTAAATCAAGGGTAAAAGCGTAAAACATTTGTCCATTGCAGCAAACTATTATATTGTCTAATTATTATTTTTTTATGAAGCGAGAGATCATACTTGATTTAACAGAATTCATACATTAATATTAAATGTCAAAGTGAAAAAAAAAGACGTGTATTCCATTATTGTTATTATTATTATTGTCACTGAAATGAGTGTCTGAAGTATTTTAAAACTTTTTTACACAATTTAAATTTTATGATTCTAAAGACTAACTTAAGTAGTCTCTTAGTACGTAAATGCTTTTTTTTATTACCACAAACCCATTTTCGTACCATTGCTTTCTTAAAGTGTATTCAATCTTCTTTTTATCATATTGTGTTTTTATTCGATCACTATTTCTTAACATGCGAAGTAAAGATCATACACGTTTCTATTGAACATGTGATTCTACAAACAGTCATCAAACATATCCTTGATGAGTGATATTTCAAGTATAAGCACGAAGAATAGTAAACCTTTTATCTAATTTTTCTTGAAAGAACGTTATCTAAAATAGTCATGCGATTTACTTATCTTTTTCAAAAAAAAAAACAAATGTTCGTATTATTCTAAAATAATTAGGATCAATAGTTTTCTTATGCATCATCATTCGTCTATGGTATGACAAACAATTCATCATTGCAAATTCTCGAAATTTTTTTCATACATTATGCAGACACAAAAAGTATATATTGCAATGTAAACAAGAATATTATAATAGTCATAATTTAATAATCTCTGATTTGTAACAATCAGTATAGACGGTCTCTATGAATTTTCAGCATCTATATAAAAATGATGTATATGAAAAATTATTCTAAAAATTGTGTTTTACATTATGCGATAAGCTTATGAGAAAATCGCATTGAGACGGAAAATCGCAGTCGTTATAGTATCAAGTGTACTTCATTAATAAATGTGATTAATACATACTGACATTTAGACGATTGTTGTTATTGCATCGTCCAATACTAATTCAACTTGACATTTATTTATATGAGGAATATATTGAATAACATTCTCTCGCTTCTGTTTTCCCTTTTCTATTTATTTCTATTTAAAAAGAAGATCGAATAAGTTTTGTTTCTTTTGAAGAAGAGAAAAATGATTATTCATTGGTCGTTTAATGTAACAGATACATTTCGAATGTTGATGACGATGATAGAGTTTCGATTTTTTTTGTTGTTTCGATCGCTATTATAACAAGATGATGATTTTTATCGCTAAAAATCATTGAGCAATAAAAAAAAACATCTAATATCTTACACATATACTACTATAAAATCTATATGCTACTTAATGTTACTCTTCTCTATAGGATGAGAGAAAAAACCTATTATCAATAACTGAAAGAAAAGCAGAAGAAAAATAAGGAAAAGAAAAGCTCCGACCGATGGAACAAACCATCATCATCATTATCATACGTATATATAGTAATGATAATAATCGTTATAATAACATATATCTAGCGCCATTCAAGTAACAGACAGTCTCATTTATCTAGAGTAGTATTTCTCTTAAGTTTTTCTTTTTTTTTTGTGAAAAAACTAGAAGAAAATCAACTATTATCATCATTCATAAACTAAAAACTCTGAGAACGTTATGTTCTTATGGATGTTTAGATGTTTTTTGTATTATTGTTCCATTTTGTCTCTTTTTCTCTCTCTCTCTCTCTCTCTCTCTCTTACTCTCTGCGATTCCTTGATAGAGCATTGCCACACGGCACACACACACACATATACATACAAAACGAATCTTAACGTAAATGAAGATACAAAAACAAATATTTTATAAACAAAAAAAAAAAAGGAAATCTATTCTTTTTCTTTCTCATTCCGAGCGAAAAACGTAACATTACTTTTTCGTACATTACTTTTTTTTTATTGTTCAATTTCTCTTTAATTGTGTGAATATTATAAATAGATGTCTAACAAATTTAACTAGAGGATATAATGTCGTATAAATCGTTTCGTCTTGAAAATAATCGTAATAATTTATTACTTTCGACAACTTCTACTACCACTACTACCATCAATACAACAACAAATTCAGGAAGAAATATCACATTGAATGTGTCAAATGCATTCTTAAGTGCCAGTAATACACCCTCATTATTGGACACATATACATATGATACACGACGATTATCGATAAATCAACGACGAACATCGATTGTTAATCAACGAAGAAATTCGCAACTACGAAAAGCTAGTTTTACAACATCAACATTGGTATGTTTGATATCATTTTTTTTTATAGAGTTATCCTAACGGACATATTGCTATTTGTGAATTTTAAAAAATATTCATCCACTGTGCGTTGTTTCTGCTCTTATATACTAAAGGGAGAAAATTCAGGGAGATTCAAATATTTTCATTTTAAGTTATTATCTTAATTTTGTTCACATATCTGCTAAGTTGTAAATCTTAACAGTAAAACAAATCTAATGATAAAACTATTTTAATATTTTCTTATCTTCCAACTTTTCATGAATAATCAATATTTTTAATTCAGGATAAAATCTTGTAGAATGTATATAAATGAATATCTTCTCAAAAGAAAGAGCTAAGAAATGATAAAAAGAAACTTCATTTGACTAAGTATATATGTCGAATCGCTTTCATTATATACTTCCGGTTTTCTAGTATAAAGACGACCAAATTTAATTTCACGTCAAGATAAAAATAAGAAAAAAGAATTACTGTAATCAGTATGCTTTTATGATCTTTTTTTTATAACAAATCTGTATAAATGAAAACAGGTAGAACTTTTTCATTTTGTACAATGTTAGTTTTTAAATTTTGAATTGACTCTAATTATTTATAATTATTATGATGTTGATTATAAAAAAAACTTTTATTATTCACTCTATCTCTTTCTCTTACTCTTTGTCTACTTACGTCACACAGTGCGATAAATAAATTAAAAAAAAAACTTTTTTGCCATAGGTGTTCTGATAATTTCTTGTTCATTGAGTTCGAAACAATTGGAAAATAATATCATATCAAATGAGATAGATTCATCTGTGAAAGAACAAAATTATTATTTTTTTTTTCTTCATTATTCTATATTATGACATTCGAATACTAATAAATCATTTTTTGAGACTATAAACAGCATACAGGTAGTCATTAATCAAAATAAGAACAATAGACATACGGAGAAAATAAACGTGAAAATGATTAGAAAACGTCATCACAAAAATAAATGTCGATTTTGGATATAGACTATGACGATGTCAATCAATCAATATTTTTTTCTGATAGCGACTAGTTATTTCCGAGAGCAATGATTTATATTTCAACAATATAGAAAAGACACAGTTACACTAAAATAAACTCTGGATAATGTTTGATAGACATTTATAGTCTGATACCACTCAGATGAGAAATCTTTTTGTTATATTTGAACGATAAAAAAAACGACGATCTACTTTAGAAATGTTACATGATCGTTGAATAAATCTGTTGTATCTTTCGGGTATTTATACTGGAAAAAATAAGATGATAATGTTGGAGAACAATATAACCGGTATTCGATTATTCGTATGAATAGAAAAAGAGAAGCAGAATGATTGTACTCTGGTTTTAATTATACTGATCGTATTTCTGTTATTTCGCTCTACTAATTTTGTTTATCGTTAGTGAGACTATTGGTTTTTTTCATCCTTATTCTGTGATTCCATATTGTGTTCTATCAAGAATACTCTAATAAATAAATGTACATTTTTAATTTGGATCACACGTTTTTTCGTTTTGAGTAAATTTGATACTTGGTATATTTAAAAATAATAAAGAATAGCGAACGAACTAACTAAAGTTTTTTCTAGTAACATTGAGCTATCGATTACCCTCGTATATCGTAGAAACATGTGTCAATTATTATCAGTCTCTATCACGAAAGTTTCTTTCAATCTAAAGAAAGAGAAAAATTTATTGTCGACGTGCGACTCACTAAATATCAGTATACCTTAGTGCATGGAGAAAAAGAGATGATGACGACAAATAACTTTGATTCTCGTCTGATGACACTTTATTTTTTATCTATCTCCAGGTGATTCGTTTTGCTATCTATAATCGTATAGTAGAAGTAGTAGTACATTCAATCAAAGGAAAAACAACACCGAGGTACGAATAGTTTTTTTTACACGCATAGCTAGTGTTGCAAAAAACACGCACACACATTTTTGGTAAAAGAGAAAATCATGATAGGAAATATCTAGTAGGAAAAACTTTTTACCTTTTCTTTGTTGTGAATAAGAAAAGTTTACTTAGAATGGGCAATAGAATATTCTTATATTGTCCTCACCCCCGTCCCCTTGCTTTCAGAAAAGTTTATGTTTTGTGTCTTTTGTTCTTCAGAAAAACATCTGTTTTAGAAGAACAAAAAAGATTTTTTTGGCAGGACCATCCCCTGCTCTGAGATGCTAGGTGCACCTATAACTATTTTATTAAAAAGAATTGATTCACCTTAAATATCATGCTGGATATCACTTGAAAGATTTAGAAATAAAATAGCTAGAAAACAAACTGCCTACAACGACCTCTTTCGGACTATAGCCGACATATGCATACAAGAATATATTATTATTTTCACCGTTGAATTTTTGAATCTCTTGTGGAATATACTTATCTATCTCAAACAGACGAAAATATACGTTTTAACAAATTATTCCTCCAAAGCAAAAAATAGTCGAACATTTTGAGAATGAATACCCAAGAGAAAAGCGTGGTACAAGATCTGGTGCCGTCTTATAGAATTTTGTAAAAAAATGATACATTATTATGGCATATTATTATAGGACATAACAAGACCACACTAAAAAGACATCCATAAAACAAACGGCATAAATCGGTTAGAAATTAGCCGAATGTATTCTGTTCGGTTTGTTTTACGATAGATCGAAACGGATTATTTTTAGACAGACAATTTATCAGTCTTAGTGCGATATTAGTAAATTCTTCAAGAAGAATGGCACTATTCCACAGAACTATGACAGTTAAAGTGGTAAACTCTTCTGATTTTGCAGGTTTCTTCTTATATTCTATTATTTTTAACTTTTTTTTGATTTGCATTGGAGAAAATGACTTTCGGAAAAAAAGGCGAACGCAACACATCCAAGTTTAAGTTGAATTTTCTCTATAAGTCATACAGGACAAAGAAAGTACAAGAGCGTACAAAAATAAGATTCATTTAAGAGTATCCGACGTCAGAGTTTTTTGCACGTAAATCATTTTTTCATGAATAGTTAGCATTGCTGAGTCATCTCCGATTCTTCGCAAGGGAAAATAAGCATTTTCAGGAAAATCGGTCTTATAGATTCATGAAAGAAAGTTTTCATGACTATTTAATAATAAATAATAATAATAATTGTCCTTTTTCTTCATCGGATTGAAGTTAGGGACGAGAGAGTTAAACGCCATTCGATCTTATTTTTTGATTTCCTTTCCCACTGTCCAACTGGTATCTGGGGTTGAGTGAGA
>CAJNOQ010003892.1:0-18834 GCA_905250885.1 Didymodactylos carnosus
ACTCACCTTTGCCACACTGCTGGAAATACCGTATGCGAAAACCTATAAAAAAGTGCTTTTGGATTCAAAAAAACTATGTCGGCAAAAAATGCCGCCTGCTCTATGAGGAAATGCCCACTGTGATTCTACAGCGTAAGCTCTGCAATACTGTACTGCAAAGTATACAACTTTTACGGTACTGTTCATATAATACCGTACCTGTTCAGTCAAACATTATGTCCATAATGGGCTTGAAGATTTCTCGATTTTTTTACAGTGTGGATTCTGTTCCTTATATATCCGGACAAATGTTTTCAGTCGATTTCTTAAATTCATTATATATATGGGAATATATTTTTCGAAAAGTAATTATATATTCTAGTAGCGCTTGAAATTTTCTGTTAGTCTCTGCTTTCTCAGTCTGGATTTGAAAGTATTTGCTGACAACAATTTTGAATATTATTAATGCACCCTACCTATCACATTTCCAGGAATTGTAACGGAATTGGAATGTATATTACTTTTGTAAAAAGTTATTTCTATATTCGTAATAGAAGAAACGACTGAAAAAGGAATAAAAGATGCAGTTCCTGGAAATCTGACAATGCCTTCATTATACTTGAAATATTTTTCAGCAAATAATTGTAAGTCAAGAAATAAATATACAGGATGAGAGCGAACTCCGAGCGCTTTCAGAATATATAATTACTTTTCGAAAAACATATTTCTATATATATAATAATTTAAAAAATCGACTGAAAACATTTATTTCTAATATATTTGAGCACTGCGAAACAAAAACGGCGATAAAGACAACGACAAGTGTAATTTATTCATTTATCCATCTAGTAGGGCAATAGCATTCAAGGTGATCCTCTATAATGTGTTATCACAAAGAATATCAATACGTGTGAAATTGTTATAGTTACCGTTCTATCATCTCCCTTGTTCAAGTATGGGACTAACTTTCTTAATTAGTAATTATATCAATCAAGATCAAGAACTTTCAAGAAGCAGAATCATTAACGAACCCGGCGCGGATTACTAGAATTTCGACAACCGCAATTTCGGCAATTGTTAAATTTAGATAACAAAAATTATATAACCCCGATCATCGTATTTTTTTTAGTTTTTTGTTTGTTTGTTGGCTACTATCGATCAAAGAAAATAAACATGTGCCATTCAGTTACTGATTAGTAATTCTTTTCGTTACGTTATTATTGTTGAAATCTAAAAAAACGGCTTTGATACTTCAACATTGTCGCTTTAAAGCTAAGTAAGATAAACTTATGATGTTCGATCCATCAGTATTATTGTCGAAATTCTAAGGATAATTTGACAATACTGTCGCATTTTAGGTGGCGGAGTTCCGCTTGTCGAAATCCCAATTTATAAAAATTCAAGTACGAACATTTTTATTTTTCTTCATGGATCATTTTTCGTCTGGAGTTTTCAACTCGTTCTGATGTTTTATGAGTGAGCCCTGGAGCTCCAAGGAAGCGCGATACCACGCCCTAACCATTGAAAATCAAGATCTCGTCTGACTCCCGTTTTGAACTCGGCACTTTCGGCTATCTGCCGATGAAGAAAATAAAAATGTTCGTACTTGAAGTTTTTGAGTTATGAGCTGATTTTCTGAAGATCTCTTAGGAAGCCTACTTTAAATAAAAAGTTATGAATTAATGTGTGTTATAAAAAGATGTCTTAAAGTCTCTTCTTTTGAACAATGAAAACCCAAATTTTCTGACTCTTATCCTTCTCGAGTTACTCAATAAACAGCCAGAGGCCTTATAATTTGAGAAGGATAGTAGAAATTTCAGCAGGAGAAAACAAAATATTCCTGATTTTTCAAAGTTTTAGGGTCGAAATATTCATCCAAGAGCACGTTAGGAAATCTTTTGAATATTCTTTTGAAAAAAATTAAAAGGTTGTTTCTTTCCACAATCATGCTTTTATACAGTAGCGCTCTTAGATTATAGAAAATATTTAATTTTAACAATTTCCTAAGTAGAGGATTTTTTATAAGACTTTTAAGCTTTTTAAAAAATTAATTCTATAATTGAAGTAAGCATCCTACTAGATTACAGAAAAATCGGTTTCTGTTAATAGGATTATTCTTTTTCTAGCAAAATGAGCCGAGAGCTTGATAAGTCAGAGGTTTTGCAAGTCATAAGTCAAGTTACTAAATGAGTTTTCAAGTCAAGTCAAGTCGAGGTGAGGAATATTTTTCTTTCCCAGCACTAAATGAGCCACCACTGTTCGTTGACAAAGCAGGATCATAGCAATTCCTTTAAGCTTTAAATATTTATGTTTATTGTTTATACTCTATAAAAAAAACTCAGCTTCACTGTTTATTTGCATAAAAAATCAATTCAAATCTTATATATTGATGCAAGCACACATTATTGAAGCTGATTTAATTAATCAAGAGTCGCCTAACAACCACACTCATGGTTCAGCTAAGAAGTAGAAACTATAATATAAACATGAAATAAAAATAGGGTTTCACTAAATTTTCACAATCACTTGATAATGAGCAAAAGATAACTGAATAAAAACACTAGTCTCAAAAGTTGGAAAAATACATATCAATGTACTTTTCTCTATGCGTTTACTTCGTCCAAAAACCGTCACTTAATCGTTTTCATCCTTTATTCAACAAAACAAGAGACACACGACAATTGAATGAAGGTGCTACCGTAGATTGAAAATAATGTTTATTGTACTTTACATCTCGTCGATTGATTGTCAATTAACAATGATTTAACAACTCTATTTGTAGTTATTGCTTGTTGTAATTTAAATTTTCCCTTGTCTGATATATAATTATGATCAAGATTTAATGTCGACAATGTTTCATTTTCTTTTAACATTTCAACCAGAGCGGGTACAGATTTATCGGATATTTTGTTATTTTTTATACTTAACCATTGTAGACCGATATTACTTTTTAACGATTGTGCTAACGTGATTATACCTTTATCGGTTATTTCATTATCACCAACATGAAGTTCTTGTAATGTATTATTAGATCGTAACATAGTAGCGAGCTCGCTAATACCGGCATCTGTCATTTGTGTCCCGTCCAACGAAATACTTATCAATGTTCTATTAACCATCAATAAATCCGCAAATAATTTTGCCCCTTCATCGGTTAATGGATTATCCCATATTAATATTTTGGTTATTATTGTATTTGTTTTCAATGTTTGACATAATTCTTTTAAACCACGTGGTGTGATTTTATTTTGAGATAAACGTAATTCAGTCCAATTTCTATTTGTTTTGATCTCATTAAGCACTGCCATTTGTAATTCATTATCGGTTAGTTCACTACGTTGAAAGTCAGCTCTTTGTTCCTCGCGATTTCTTCGAACTTCATCGTTCAAACGTTCTGCACGACTATTAGAACCACCGAAAGATGATCCTTTTGTTGAAGCGACAGGGGTTAAGTATGGTGGTGCCGTTGACACATGATTAGCTGATGGTATCGGTTGATGTGTTGAGAGTTTTTCAAAAGAAGGAGAAGGTGCCTGGAGTAATTCAAACTTTGGTATAACTTCTTTCAGGTGGATGATATATATATCAGGTGATGGATTTAATTTGCTTACTACTTCAAATTGAACAGCTGGTAATAATAAAATTTCCTTCTCATTTCTAAAGAATGAGTGATCGATTATCATTTTCCCGTGTAGACAATCAATATTGAATAATGTCCGTGTCTTACCACTTTTACCTAAAAACATTTGGGTTTGTGCTGGTGTTTCAGTTGTTGAACTAAACCCCCACCACGTATAGGTTTTATTTAGTTCATATTCTTTATTTAAATCTTTATCAATACCTCGATAAACAGTTTGACGACGAGATGGTAATTTCCATAGAGCAGTAAATACAAGTTTTAAATATAAATAAAATGGTTTTATATTTTCACGATTTTCCAAACGGAGAATACTATTAAGAACAAAGTAAACGCTTTGTTCTTTGGGTTGCCATTCCATTGTATAAAGAAGAATACTACAGTAGACGAAAAAGATAAAAAGACTGTTGAGAGTGAAACCGTCCTAAAAATCCTTCTTTTCCTTGCTTTATGCATTTAGTTCAATATCTTTTTAGAGTTAGTGATAGACAGATTATGATAAATGTACTCTAATTGACCTTAGATTATGTGGTTAAATACGCCAAATAAAACATCCATGGAGTCACAGGAGTAGGAAAAAATCTCATTTTTTCAAAGCTGATATCACGTACAGTTACACTTCGCCTTTTCTAGATACAGACAAGAAGAAGCTTCACAAACATGATTCTCATTACGTCTGTCATGCATAATTTCTAATTACAATTTCTTGAAAGTTTCTCTTTTCTTCTTGTACATAATGAATATGATACTTACGCTGCTGATTCATCATGGGTCAAACCATCTGGACATGGTTGTTTACATCGCTCTTTTGCGATGTACACTTGACGCTGAATATCAGGTATGACTGTTTCAATTGGTTTAACAGCTTCCTCTAGCGATACTAGTGGCAGCTGTGCGTAACCCTGAATAGGTGTTAACATTCGTCCAGATTCATTTCCAACATCTGAGTAACGATCATGAGTATAGGTAACAGAACTATTATCTGGATTGGATGCCATCTCTATCACTCTAAATGCAAAATGAAAAGAACTTTGACTTTAAAAAACCTTTTCTTGATTGAGTTAGTGAGTTGTTGTCAATACTTCAAACAAATGTACTGCGCAAATAAAAAATGAAAAAATAAAATATGAAGAGAAAAAGGTTATTCTTGATATAGCCATACATTTTATACTTTAGTTTCGTTCTTCATCACTGATAAAAACGATGAAAAGCGATAAGCGACTTCTTCGACCTCTAAATTTGTTGACTATTTTTTTGGCATAAACCATCTTAAAATTTCATTCTGAACATGTATGTCACTTTCGAACTATGAACTTTCATTTCTTTCTGATTGAGGCACCGACACCCTTAGGCAGATGGTAGTCAGATTTTTCCAATGTCCATGCCAAAAACTTCTCAGAATGTGGAAATTGGCTGCTCTAAGTACGACTGCGTTGCCAGTGGTGAACAAAAACGCCTGATTCGCCAAAAAGTTTTATCATACCGACCGTTTCATGTGCATACGGTAATCTACAAACTATGGATCCTGGGCTAAATCATTTTGTCCAAAATAGCTAATTGCACGTAAAACACGGAGAACTACCAAATCTGTGAAAAGAAGATCTGAAAAAGTTCATTTACTATGAAACTCAAGGATGATGTCATAAAACCACATCAAATATGAAAACTTTTTAGAGTGCAGCAATGAACACTGGAGAAGGGTGCCTTGCTGCTCTCCTGTTATAGTAACTCTGAGAGAAATCCAACTAAAAAGGAGATGGAAATGAGCAGCTTAGTGTTTTCTACATTCGATGTAATTTGATGTGTTCTATGCGACATCATAACCCTATTTTTGTGACCTGCACCTTACATTTTCTGAGTACTGGTATCATTAACTTAGTTAACTATACCACAGAAACAATAAAATTTAAAAGCGTCACTTTTCAGATATTAGCTTTCTTGATAGATTTTCTGGAAAACCGGTTAATCAAGACCTGCAATTTGTGATCGATTGGTAATTACATTATGTTTATCACATTAATGTATGTTATTCATGCCAGTTTTAAAGAACAAGGTGAAACCACTCTTGAGTTGTTCTAATTGTAACAATATCATGTTAGTCAACAGTGTGCACAAGTGGTGATGATAGACAATCTTGGATTTTGCCAAGAACTCAGTTTTTTCAACCGAGGTCTTTGCCTTTGTCAAGTCATCAAAACTCCGGCTACTGTATTTTGAATACAAAATGGTGTTCCGGTTTCTGGGTAGTAATGCATCTTTTACAAGGGGTGAAAAGCACAATCCGGAATGGGTACACAATTTCTGAATGCCATTTCGGAATAGCGTACTATCACTGAAGAATGGTGAACCGCCATTCTAGAATAAGAGAAACTTGTTCGTTTTGGGTCTAAATACAAGCACAGACTTTGAGTTTGTAGTGCAATAAAGAGTAAGAGTAAGATCAGAATTTATTTTATTTATTCGCTACTCTCCGGTATGTGATTTGTCGTTAGAAAAGGAAACGACGCCTAAACAATTACTTGCTTGGTACACTCGACTGTGCGCGCGTGTTGAATATACACACAGAAAGAAGAAGAAAATACGTGCAATGTGTTAAAGTGAAATGATCTTTTGGTGATAAAAATGATTTAGTCCAGAATCTGTAGTACGCAGATTACCAGCAAGCGATATGCAACCTGTAAGCACACGAAATGGCTAGTATGATAAAAAAATTTTGACATACCAAGCGTTTTTGTCGACTTCTAGAAACGGAGTCTGCTATGATCTGATTTCGATCGGTCGATCATGCTATTGTTCGTAATCACTTTTTCTCCACTACCGTTGTTGCTCATCTCTTTTTTTTCTTTTCTATGTTGCGTCATCTTTCCTTTTGTTCATTTTATTCCGAATTCTATCATCTTGAGTGCCGAATGATTGATGGGGACTAGCTGATGGGGATAGTAGCTGCTTAAAGCCAAATGATCACGAAAACGGTAATATCGATTTATTCTGCTCAATATTTGCTAATCAGATCCTCTTCCGACTGGACAGCCCTAAGTTCAGTCTGCGTAATTATTGATCGGTCTCATCCAGAACACGCCAAACATGTCGTTGCTCTATGTAGACCTTCACATTGTTCAGCTTTACATCATTTAATGTTATGTACTTGAGCTTTACAATCTGTCATAAGCCACCATTCACGAAAAGGACGAAAACCTTCGGTCACATCGTCCGATGAACTATTTCAGACTTTTTCAGTTGAGCACTCAAAGCTAATATCGGTCTGTACCTCGGCGTTATTTACAAACTGCATAGACGAGTGTATAGGAACAGTCTTTCGCATTTCATTAACTACGTCATAGACGTAACTGACGTCTGTGCCTGATCCATATTGCCTATATGTGAAGGTGCATGCTCTAATTGTTGGAATAAAACATTTCCATCCGATTGATTACTGTTACTATTATTATTCAATACTGTTTCAAGTACAGTATCAACAGGTCGACGAGATGACCGGATAGCAATCTCGCTGCAATTGAAAGACGGGTCCGAATTGATCATTCGACCTGGCGCTGACATATTCGAAAGCATACTATTGGTAGCTCTTACCACCTGTGTAGCTATCAATGTCAACATCTCGTCCTCCTTCTCCATCTGTTCACTCTCACTATCTATTGACGAGGCTACTTGTACTGTATTAGAGTGTGTTAGTGGGAGTGTTTGATTTTACCTTTCAAGAATATCTTGACTTGACTCCTTAATATTTGGAGAAAATGACAATACTGGTGTGTTCATCAATAAGAGTGCTCCTGGATGAAGAAAATTCTCTAACTCATTATTATATGGAAGTCTAGTTTGATTTTGCATCGCTAGATGAAAGTACTACATCACCAGTACAAGTTGATCTATATTTAACCATGAAGGAGAACTCCGTGTAGCCTCCTGATTTAGCAATAAAACCAAACTATTAATATCTATTTTCACTCCAATATGTATACCAAATTTCTCCAACGTATCAGGAAACTATTTATTCAATTCTCTAACGAACGCTCCCAAGCTTGTGGTGAGTATATTCCATCCTTATCAATTTTTAAGGATGCTAATTGTAACCATTTAGTACAAACACTTTGAACTAATTCAGTATCCATTTTATCAATATTAAATTAAAAATAGTCAATTTACAAAAAAGAAAAGATAAAGAGCTCTCAGAGAAAATAAACACCAAATTATTAAAAATTAAATGATTTTACCGTGTCTTTTTTTTACCAATTGCCACTATTAATGTGGCTGAATTCTTCTAATATTTCTAAATTGTCATGTATTCCTGTGTGTGGATGTGGCGTGTCGAAAACATGGCGGCGAAATAATAACTCAACAAGAACCGTCGAATAAAACACCAGCAGCCAGTAGCACCAAAAACGAATACTCGTGGTAGAAAAATAACCAGTGACGACAGAGCGTAGAAAGTAGAAAAAAAAACCAAAAAAATAACGACGATTATGCGATAGTCGGTAGTTAACACAACACGATCATGACCTTTCACTGAATTCTGAAATTTTGAAACTCTGAATCACTGAATTCTTAAAACCCTGATATTGTGAAATTTTGAGGCTCTGAAATTGTCTCTAAGTGTAACTGTGACACTGGGCATTAGTGTAACTTCTAAATTCTGAAGTTCTGAAACTCTGAAATTTTGAAACTCTGTGTCACTGTTATACTTAGTCACTGTTACATTCCAGAGTTACACTTAGGGACAATTTCAGAGTTTACTTAAACTCTTTAATTAAAGAAATTACTTAGAGATAATTTCACACTTATGACATTTCAGAATTTCAAAGTTACACTAATCCCAAGTGTCACAGTTACACTGAGAGACAATTTCAGAGTTTCAAACATTCAGAATTTTAGAATTACAGAATTTCAAACTTATACTTATGCGTCACAGTTACCCTGAGAGAGAGATAATTTCACACTTTCAAAATTTCAAAATTTCAGGATTGCAGAATTTCAAAGTTATACTAATCCCCAGTGTCACGGTTAAACTGAAGTTCTGAAATTGTGAAACTTTGAAACTCTGAAATTGTTTCTAAGTGTAACTGTGACACTGGGGATTAGTATAACTCTGAAAGTGTGAAATTATCTCTGATTTAACTGTGACACGGGCATAAGTATAACTTTGAAATTCTGAAATTCTAAAATTCTGAACTTGTCTCTAAGTGTAACTGCGACACTGAGCAGAAGTGTAACTTTGAAATTCTGAAATGGTCTCTAAGTTTGAAATTCTGAAGTTCGAAAATTCTTAAACTCTGTAATTGTGTCTAAGTGTAACTGTGACACTGAGCATTAGTATAACTTTGAAATTCTGGAGTTTTGAAGTTCTGTAATTCCAATGTTAATGGTTCATGTGATTTAGTTATACTGTATAATGATAAGTTGACAGCCCTCAGAACAGAAGATCAGCATAAAAATTTATTAACACACTTCATTGTGAAAATGCTATCTAAGTGACAAGGTGTCTGTTGATGTCGTTAATGTTCTATATTGTTGCAGGATAGTGTTATGTCAACAGGCGGGACTTTACACAAGATAATAAGTGTTTACTCTTAGCAAAATATAAATGACTCATCGTTCTGTATTTCTTAAGCTATATGAGATGATAATACGTTATCATTTGTCTTCTCATTTTTTGTTTCTACTTTATAGTAAAACTGCATACTGTCTTTTGTTTCACATTAAAACGTCCTTGAAATTATGTATCCAAATCAAAGACAACATGAACCAGCGATACGATACAATGCTAATCAAGCATCACTCGGCTATGTACAACAACAGCAATATCCCACTATTTCTCAACAACAACAATATCCCATTCATTCTCAACAACAACAATATCCCATTCATTCTCAACAACAACAATATCCCATTCATTCTCAACAACAACAATATCCCATTCATACACAACAACAACAATTAGGTTATTATCCACCACCACCAATTTCAACAGGTCAAGGTCAATTTGTAGCACCTCCACCACCACCGTTTATTCAACAACAGGGTTTCTGGCACAGTCAGTCGTGGACAAGTCGTTGGCCAATTTTTCCGTCTACTATTCTTGCCGTTGTTCAATCAATATTATCAGTCAGTATACTTGCATGTGAAATAGCGTCCATAGGCAGATATTTTACCTATTATACCGGGCTATGGGGCTTGATTTTTTTTGATGGTACATGGATATCGTTGTCTACTCATGGTAAGGTTATAAGTTTTTTCAATTAAAAGTCAAATTCGAAAATATTAAATTTAGAAAAAACTGTTCTCAGCGGTAGATTCAACACTGGAATATACATTTTCTCTGTTATGATATAACATCGTTAGCGTTGATACTAATTTTTGCCCATTTCTACTTTTTCGTCTTTAGCTCGCCGTAAAACACGTGTTACAGCTACAATAGCATTTGTTTGGAATTTTTTATCATTTATAATGTCTTGCGTGTTACTTGATCAAGCGAGTAAAGCAAATAATCGTTACTCCGCGGCTGTACCACAACTTCAAATAGCAAATGTG
Organism: Didymodactylos carnosus; assembly: GCA_905250885.1. Lineage (NCBI taxonomy): Eukaryota > Metazoa > Rotifera > Eurotatoria > Philodinida > Philodinidae > Didymodactylos > Didymodactylos carnosus. The sequence goes on from CAJNOQ010003892.1 coordinate 10,160, forward strand.
AGTAGATGAGAGAAACAGCGAACGAGGATTTTCATAAACATCAACATTTTTTCTTATTGTTATTTATAGGGAGTATTCTTTTTAATAACAACATTGGTCTACATGACACTTTATATTGTTTTTAACATAATTGTTTTCTTAGCCGATCGTCGTATGGAGAATAATAATAAACAACAATTTACATCACTGCCAACGGATGTTTCGTCCGATACTAAATTCACACCACCGCAGCCACCACCATTATACTCAGCAGCAGAGTCGGAACAGTTTTAAGTTATAGTTAAAGACGATAAAAGATCTTGTTTCTTCAATGTAGATTAATAGTAATTTTTCTTTTATTAGTTTGTATCGTAGATCGTCATTACATATTCGAACCGGTAGAAGATTGTGTCACAAAATCAGTTATTGAGCCTCAACGTTGCACGTTTAAATGTTATATAAAAAAAGACTGATTGATATAGTAAATTATGGGTATAAAATTATAGTTGGCAAGCACTTTTTTCCATCTCTGTTATTTTAAATGTATTTCCCTTTTTCTTGAACATTGTTTTCACGATTCACGTGTCGGTCACTATGTATCACTAATATTTATGTATGGATATAAAATGCTTATTCTATAAACACTTTTTCTATGTGTAATTTTCTTTGTTCTGTTTCACTTACAGATAACGTTATCGCGAAGCGTTCTGTTTTATACTGTCGGCAGATGGTTCTCTTTTCTCTCTTAGAAATTATGAGACTGATAACATTAAGTATTTTCACCCTTGTGAGAAAAAACTTAAACAATTCATGACTTTTTACAAAAAAGTGGATAGAGGCCTGCGTGATCAAACTTTTTGATCCTGTGGTTCTCGTAAATATTGGATACCAAATCCGGTTTGGTGACCGAACATGTTAGCTTGTGAACCGTTCGGTCACCGAACTATCGGTTTAATGCATGCCTATACATAATATATTAAATCTAATGAGCCATTCTGACATTTCTTGATTATTATCGCGTAAATGGCTCTAAATCCGCGACTGGTGCCATCTCGAGTTTTCTTTGACGGTTTCTTGATTTGTTTGTGATGTTGGATTGACAAACAATTGGCTAGTGCACCAGTGTTAGGTTATTCCTTTCAGAATCGTTTTGTATCTAATGGTTAATAGCACAAAGAAGAATGTAACTGTTACACACACTTTATTTCAGCAAATTAACAACTATCTATAGTATATTTCAGCTACAGAAAGATCTCTTAGGGAAACTGAGAAAAATAATATTGTACAAGAGAGAGAGAGAGAAGAATAGGAATGAGAAACACCCATCGAAAAGAGTGAACAGAAAGAGGAAACATATGTCACAGAAAACCAGAAGAGTGAATACATATACTGAAGAATAAAAAGAGAAAATAACCATCGAGTGAAGAGTACATGTATATTTGAAAGATGATAACTACTGATATGAGATTTGGTTTATACTTCCTAACAATATACACTAAAGTACAATACAAGAGTGTACGGCAGTTAAGTGCAAGCAATATTGAACCTAAAGTCGTATATGATTTAGAAGAAAAGACTTTTCTATTATTCTGTTGATATTTTTAACTTTTTCAATAAAAGAAAGTATATGATTATGGACTAAAATTTGATAGGTGTTTTGTTAGTGTTACCATGGACTAAAATATTTGTTACCATTTATCATCTGTTACTATGAATTAGTGGCTAGTCTCTTATGCCCTAAGATATTTGAAATGAATTTGTTATATGTGTTAGTTATTATAGATGTTCAACCTGTCCGTATTTTTTCTATTTGTGGATTTCATATATTTACGATATAGTGATGTATTTATGACATTATTATTCTGTGTGTCTTCTATGATGCCAGATAATCTATTTGAAACACATTATCACACACCACAACACAGTGTGTTGCATCTATGTGTTGTGATATGAAGTTTTTTGATAATATTTTGGCATATTGTTTTAGGTATTCTACATTTTCTACTTTATGTATAAAATATGTTGATATATAGCTCGGAATTTTAAGGGCTATTCTAAGTGATTTATTTTGAATTGTTTGTAGATTTTCCCATATTCGATCATTTGCATTTAAAAAGGCTGCTGAACCGAAGTGAATTGCTGTTCTTATTAAACTCTCATATAAATTGATGATGTTGGAATACAATCGTCCTCTGTTGAACGAGCAAAGAATCGAAGAGCACTCATTGGGGTTTTTGCTTCATCATATCGAGGTGTACGTTTCACTTGAGTTGTCTGTCAAAGTGTAAAAGAGGTACGTTGACGAAGATTTACTTTTTATTTTTGTTCCCTTTACAAAAACGTTCAATTCCTGCGTTGTAGGTTCTTCGTGGATGATGTGGATTGGATAATGTTCATTAAAAAAACTTTCATTAAACCGCTTTTCTTTAATGGAAGTATCGGAACTTTTATTAAAAATGTTTTTTAATGAAAGTTCCGGTAGTTTCATTAAAATGTCTCGTTCAAGATGGCTGTGACCTAGAGTTTCTGATGGCACGAAAATTTCATCTTTTGATCTTCTGAACTTCCTTTAAATGAAAGTACTTTTAATGAAAATGTTTAATGAAACTCCGATATCTCCGATGATGTGTGATGTAAAGAAATTCTGTGTTATCACCTTGGATTTCTGGTTTCCATTTTCAACACCATATGTTAAAAACATTTATTGATTCTTGCATCCAGATTTGCTTAGAAAAGGCGGTAAAACATGAAAGTCATTTTGTTTTCAACAGGCATTATGCCCCTATCAATAGAAATATACACATTCGATTCCTCTTTTTATTCTCTATCGAATAGATTATGAACTACTTTTCAAAAGTACAAACACGACCCATGACATTCGATTTACTATCACCATGTCATCGACAGTTCTCAAAACTTTACATGTATGATGATTTCACGTTCGAGCACCACTTTATTTTATGGCTTATTTATGCATCATTCGATTCAGCTCATCTAGTTGATCAAGAAAATTAGCGTTTTAACCTTTTCCAATCGAGATTTGAAGTGAAAAAAATTTAAAAACTTTGAAGGCCTTAAAACTTCAAAAACCATTATACTAAGAAAAATTTTGAAAGCGTTTTTCTATTTAATTTCGAAGCGTCACCATTAATTCTTCCTGGTTCAGCGTATAAAACTGCCTGTAGAAATGCTATTAAGAGCTTTATCACATCTAACATGGCTAAATTAAAAATTCATGTTACCAAGAACCAAATAGTGCCAACAAATTTTGCAACCCTTATTAGTCTTTTCTAGCATGAGATGGAACCTTCATTCCTACCACATTCAATTCATCTTTACACATGCGAAATTAATATGGAGAGCTTTTTCTGAAATTCTTTTTCGTTGCTGAAAAATTCATCTTTTCTAAATAAGATGCGAAAAAGTCAGAATTCTGCTTGTAATTCTCACTTTTCTCTTTCAGCATTCAACTCTTATAAAAATATCATATTCGGAACCAGGATCAAAACCTAAGTCGACTGATGTTTATTTTGAAAGTTTTAGTTGGTTTTCATTTTTTGGTGAAAGTCTCCATAATTTTTCAACGTGAAAAGTCGAAAAAAATTAAAGTAATCAGACAGGATAGAAATACACATCAGTTTTTGATCCTGATTCCGAATATGACATTTTTATTGCATATGAACTGAGTTCTGAAAGAGAAAAGCGAGAATTACGAGCAGAATTCTGACTTTTTCGCATCTTATTTAGAAAAGATGAATATTTCAGCAATGAATTAAATTGAATTGAAATTTTATTTTACACAAAGGTAGGATATCACAAAAAAGCACCAAAAGGACTTGTGGCATCCGGAGACACCTTTATGATAACCTAAACTAAAAAGTTTCTAAGAAGAATCACTACTATAACACATACATTGTGAGAGAAAACAAAAGTGTAATACATTTTAAGAGCAACGAAAAGAAATTTCATAAAAAGCTCTCCAGATTAATTTTGGTTGATTAGTGTATCTCATGGTTGGTGCTTGATACTGTTGTTGATTTGGATAGATTGTTTTTTAATTCTGAAGTATGTGTAATCATAATAATAAAAAAGAGAAACGAGAATCACAATTTTTATACAATTGATAATACTGTCACCATGTTTTAAGTGAATAATGATGAATCATTTGTCGACATATATTTAAAAAAATGTCATCTTCCGTAAACGTTGGAGAACCTCTGCGGATCTACTCAACTTCGTTTCTACCAAATGTACTTCATTACAGATTTTGATTTTATATGCTTAACAGCCGCTCTTCAATGCTCCCAAACTAAACTCTACTCCTTTTCGTTAGCGATAGTCTCCAACTGACATAAACACCAGTTTGTAGATTGTCTAAGGGGCAAAGGGGTCTGTAATAACTTCAATTATTTTCAGATTGCAGGTCGTATTTCTCACTGCATTACAAACATGGACCTTTTGTCCAACAAGGATCGGAATCTCTGTTTCAACTCTACGATAAAACGAACACTTCTTTTAAAACAAATGCTAACAATAGAGGTTCGGTAGGATTACAAACTGGAAAAAATAGTCTGCAGAAGTAACTTCTTTAATAGAATGTTTTACTATTTCTCTGTAGAGGCACACTATTACTTGCGAAGTTTTCATGGGGTTTTTCGATATTGTTCTTTGTATGCCTCGACTAGTTCGCATTCATTTAATTTGAAAGTTTACCATGTCTGACCGTACTAAGGTTCAACAATTTGTCAAAAATCATTTTTGAAATTATCGCCCATTAATCGAAATTATTTTCAGGAAAAATCTAAAAATTCTGAAAAATTATAAGAAAACGAGATTGAAATTGAACTTGTTACACGCCATTAGATTTGTCCGTGGTGGAACTATCCATTTGATTTATAATTCTTAGCTGTGGAATCTTGAGCGTGTATTAATTTGCGTTTAGTTGTCCAACAGCCAATAGTCGTGGTGAATTCTATAAACGAGTAAATCTGCACAAACATCACGTCAGATTCTTCTGATCTAGCGTAGAATTATGCATAAAAGTGCGTCTGATCACAGTTTCTAGGGAATTTTCCAGACCACTGTTTGGATTATTGCAGCTCTCTATGTAGTATTTTTTTTCACTTTTACGACAGCGTACTTCACATCTTTTGATCTGGGCTACTTCTGAGAATGTAAATAACTTCGAATAACTTCGAACCGCATAACGACAATGTTATTTAGTTAGTTAGACTTCACATGAATGTTAATTGCATATGTACATTTTCTACATTGATTCACAAGTTTTAGTAGTTATACTAACTCTTTTTTCAAGATGTTGCTGTAGAACACGCAGTTGTGCCACGAATGGTTTTGTGTGGAATTTTTTTATCGTTTATATTTTCGTGTGTTCTCATTCATACTACACGTGTATTTCGGGTTCATGTAATAGAGGCAAGTGAGACCGAAATGGCTGAACCGTCCGATAACAAAATGGCACCACCGGCATATAATCCACACCAATCAGATCAGTTTTAATCAAGCATAAAATTTCATTTTATACGTAACATGTGACTGTCACTTTTTTGTTTCAGGCTGATTTATAACGCTACAAGTCATTTCGACTGACTATACATGTATTTTAACGAAAAATAGAAGGATTCCCAATATCCATTACGCGTTTATTCATTATTTATTATTACTATTTATTCCTGATGATTGTTGTTGATTATCATTCATATCATTTTGCTTTTGTTGCTCTCCTTGTTGTTTTAACTCAGTATTGTGTATTTATTACTTTTTGAATACTTATAAAAATTGGATAATTGAGAATACATACTACAGCTAAAAAGGTAAAATTTAAATATCAAACACATTAGATATTTGACAGAATAAAGAGTATAATAGTGTTAGATGAAGTTAGCACTAGATTCGACTGTGTTCCCCATATTGGTTCCAAAACTTGGTCTAATCCATCAGTATCCGATCCACACAGATACTTAATTATCTATAATATCAGGGAAAACAGTGTAAAAAATATTAAGAAATTATTCTTTAGTTGTCCAACCATCGGGAAAGCATTAAACATCCCCAGTGCATTTGAATACGTCGATTTACTAGACGATACATCTAGATATAGATAACTGTTTTACTCGATGTTGCGAGATAACATGGCTCATGAATTGACATCTGTAATCAATTACACTCGGCACATCTAATTAGAGTCAAGATTTTTTACTTTTCCACCTAGATACTCTAGCAAGAGTTAGACAATTTCGTTTTCGTGTACATGATGTATTCAACATCCTTTGGTAAATATCTTGCATCATGCGACTTAGTATACAGTAAAAATCAACATTTCAAAACACTATATCAACTGAATGGCATAGGCACTTTTCACTCAAAGTTTCACAAAAGGAAATTTTAGTTGATAAAACTGTGCGAACAAGCATAAAGTCGCCAGAAAAACTCAAAAGACAGCGAAAACAAACAATTTCTTTAGAGTGTCAGTCAACGATGGGTATACATTTTTGTACGGATAAAATATGAAAAGAGAACAGAATTATCATAGAATGGAAAACGGAAAATTATTTTTGAAATTTTCCGTTCGGTCTTCTATATATTTCTAAAAATACTGAAAAGAGAACGATTAAAATATTTATTTATCAAAACATCGAAAACAGAACGGATTTAGATCTTCTTGAGAGATAACTGTGACTTGACCAGCGAAGGCTAAACTAACAAATATCACTGGCCATGCAGTTAGTTATTTCATACATAGTAATCTTCACAAGCAAAAAAATTACACTACGTAAACTTTTTATTATACTACGTCACGTAAGAGCTAGACTGTTGAAACTCTATGCAAATCGCCAACAGATCTCGATACTATTATTGAACGATATGAATTCACGAAATTTCAAACCGAATATACACCAGTTGGTGTTAAATATACATATTGATGTGAGTCGTCAAAATCTTTGATACCATTGCCTTGAAATGTCTATGAGCAAGTAGTGCCAACAATCCATGAGCAACTGGGTGTACAACAATTGATATGTATCAACGTTGTCAATTTAATACATTCGATAATTATCGTCGTTGGTATGAATCTGTACATATTGTTTCTGTCAAGAGGGAAACTGCGGGCTTTATAGACTTGAGCGGACTTTAAAGTCCTCTCAGACGTTTTAAAGTCTACAAAAAAAAGCCGACTTGAGCGGACTTTGTGAACTTTAAAGTCCGGTAAAGTTCAGTAGAGTCTCGTCAGGTCCGCTCAGATCTTTTAAAGTTTCCAAAGCCCGCCAATTCGAGCGGACTTTCGGGACTTTAAAGTACGGTAAAGTCTCCGTAAGTCCGCTCATGTCTAAAGTCCGAGGTTTTCTCCTTGGCTTCTGTGCAACAAATGTACTGTACCTGTCGTTATTTTTATAAATAGTATATGTGCAAACATTTGGTGGTTCTCAAAATTCTATATGGCATACATAAATCATCAAATAATCGTTTGGCACTTGGAAATAAACCAAGACGACGACCAAAAGAAACATAAGTTTTACTCTTTTATTTTGATGAACACATTACTATTTTTTATTAATACTCAGCCTTACGCAGATGTAAATATCAGAGTAATTATCACTCTCTCTTTATGTGTTAGTCCATTATTATATTTTTATTAGATGTTCCACATGTATGTATTAAGCACAAACTTCATTTCTTTCTCATCTCTTCTCCATTATTATTTTGTAAAACTATTTCATTTTACTTGTTCAAAAGTTGAAATCGTTCTTTTGCTTCATTGTTATGTGGTAGAAATTTTTTTCTTTCATTTTCTCTTCTCACTTTCCTTTCGTCTGTCGGTACTGTGTATATTTTTTATTTACGCTAAATGAATTATATTTTGTACTCATAAGTTACGTACATAGTAATTTTATTCTTGAAAATGAACGTTGTATAGTTCGAAACGTCAAAAATAATTTAAAATTAAATAAAAATACCTTAATGCAGGTAAAAAAATGCTGCTTTTATCGTGTTGAAATTATCGCCTATTAATCGTAATAATATTAGTAAATATATATGATTTTGCATGATAGTCGAACTTACAGACGAGGATAATCTGGAGAATAATCTGGTTACTAAAATTAATTAAATAATCCATCATCTTTTCAATTATTTTCTTTCAGAATTCAACACCGTTCTCTTTTCAAAGAATAACTCGTACTCTTTCTTCCCATTATTTATTTTCATAAATGAAAACCGTTCACTTTTCGGTTATAAAATCGTGTTCTTTTCCATTTTCTTTTATTCGATTCTCTTTTAATTATTAATTTTGACGTAATTATTAAACCGTTCTTCTTTCTACGCAAATTCTGTTCTCTTTTTATTTTTTTGTTCTTTTGTACCAAAAATGTGTGAAACTCAATTTATTCAATATTTTGTTTATGCAATTAAATCAAAGAATAAATTGAAAATAAAATTGACACTTGTTGCATTTTTGTAATAAAATACAATTTCACAGTTATTAGCGGAAGCTGTCTAACTCATGCAAGGACATCTAAGTGGAAAAGTAAAAAATAATTAGATGTGCCGAGTGTAAGGTGCGGGTAATTCAAACTTCAAGCAGATTTTAGATTTTTTTGAAACACACACCGTTCGATAGAGCTTGAATAGCTCTACAAGGATATCGCCTTTAAAAGTTTTTTCGAGCTTTCCTTCCAGGA
>CAJNOQ010003893.1:0-18832 GCA_905250885.1 Didymodactylos carnosus
CAACCACAAGTCATCATCGTTATAAATGACTATAAACTTTTTTTCTGAACTGAAAAATAGAATTACTTTTCTTACTTCAACTATACTTCAAGGTACAGAATCCGGGATTGTTTTATTTGAAGAAGAATGTCCCGGTTAATATTACTCTTTTTCTGATTCTTTTATAAACAAACATTGACTATGTATTGGCATCTCCGTAGTTGCGGCATTGACTGGCTTTGTCTGTTGTCGATTACAGTACGTGAATGTTTGTTTATAAAAGAAGGAGAAAAAGAGCACATAGTAACGGGGATAGTACACTATTTCGAAAAGAGAAGTGTTGGTTAGGCCACAATAAAAAGAAACTGTCTTTATTCTGCAGTGAAAAAACAAAATATCAGAAGCGCAGACAAAAAACGTTTTTAGTCTTTGCCGTGTGAGAACCACCGCATTGATGGTAAGTAATTGACAAATAGTTTGAGACAAAAGTCATCTTTTTTTGTAATTATTTTTATTTTTTTCAGCTAATTAAATTCTTTGGTAATTAAAAGTCTTACTCTTGGTGATCATATCGCTGTTAATAAATCAGGTGGCGAAATCTTACTTTTTCTATGTTTAGAAAACCACATCCTATTCTCTTTCCAACGGAAAAACTTAAAAGAAAAAGGAAATAGGAATTATATATATTATGAATGTCAAAGCATACTTAATTTTATATAAATATACATAAATATATTCAAGTATTTGATTGATTGAGTTATACTTTAGTAGCCACAAGTAGATGATCGATAGTGAAGAAAAGTAACATAAATACATTTACATAGACATAAACAAAATCACGCTACTAGGAGGACAAAAAACGTTCTGAGAACCTATAGCCTTTGCCGTCTTACTTTAAAACGATTAAAGCTCAGATAGTTCTTGAGCTTTAACGTTACGAATTTATTGTGCGTGATGTAACAACAGCTTCGGGAAGGGTTAAATTCAAGTCTCAGGTTGTTTGCCAAATAAATGATTGTAGAGCGATTTCTGTTCTAGCAGACGGAGTTTTACTGTACTCGAATGACTAAGACGGCTTGATCTTCTAGGCTGATCGTATTGGATAAAATTTTGTCTAGACCATATTTTGATTAAAGTTTTAAAGTTTGGAAGGGGTTCGAGTCATAGATCGTGATTAAGAAGAGACAGTGTCATTTCGTTTTAAATTCTTTCTTTTTAAAAAGAAAAAGTCAGATTTTCTCCTTTTCTCTTATATTTTCTTAAATGTTTCTAGCATAACCGCCCTCCTCGTTCTTATTTCTTTCCTCAAAATCCTATTGTTTTCTATCTGATCTATAATGGAAAAATGTGGCATGCAACACGTAAAAGTATTAAGAAAAGTAGAAAAGGTATCTGAAATTATTTTTGTACTAAGGTTTTTTACACTTCGCCTGTTGTACTCCTTCCACAACCGAGAATGGACTATTTAATTTTAGATTAGTTGTTTGTAGATCCTCACAAACGTCTGCAAAACACTCGCAGGATGAGTGCCATAGATAAGAAAAATGTGATGCTTTCATATCATCAAAAATCAAGCCAAGAGATTGTTTTGAAAATTTTTAACGCTTTAAAAGGCGTTAATATTCCTGTTTGGATGGATACATATGGTGGTATTACGGAGCAGCTTTATGAAAAGTGAGTTATGCTACGTTCAAAACCTCGAAATCTTACTACAGATCATTGTTCATTATCGATAACTTTTTGTAGTATGGCGGAAGGAGTTGAAAACGCTTGTGTTGTTTGTTGTTTTTTAACTCCAGAATATCAAGAGTCAGAAAACTGTAAAAAGGAATTAAAATATGCAGCTGATAAAGGTGTTCCGCTTCTTCCATGTTTTTTAACACGAAATTGGAAACCAACAAATTGGTTAGGCATATTAATTGCTGGGCGTGTATGGAAAGATCTTCGAGACCATGATGAATCCAATATTGATTTGAAAATCTTGAAATTGATTAAACGTCTACGCAAAATTCTTGGTGATAGATTGGAAGCAGCTGTTCCCGCAGCAATACCAGCTGAAAGTAGTGAAACATATGCACCAGTCAAAGTTCCTGCACCTCCAACACCAAGAGGTCAGCGTGGTTTTTTTGTTTTATCCGATAAACTCTTCTTTAATGTTTCGGGTTTTAATAGCTGACTATATCATGCTGTTTTAGAAAATAAGCCTGCTATTGTCACTGATCTGATCGACAAAACAGCGAAAACTGGTGACTTATTGGAATTATTTATTGTTTGCGATGGAAAGTCAACTCCAGAATGTAAATGGACTTTTAATGATCAATTAGTGGATTTAATTGATGGTGAAATAGAATCAGTAGTAGATGATGATGGTAAAACATATCGATTGTCAATATATGATTGTTTGCTCAAGCATGCTGGGCTTTATCAAGCTATACTACAAAATATTAATGGAGATATATTGAAATCAAAACAAGTCTATTGTAATGTTGGACAACAACCAAAATTTATTGATACAGAATCGGATGCAACAGTTTTAGCAATGCAAGATCAAGACTATACATTAGATTTGTTAATTAAAGGCACTCCAGAACCGAAAATAATCTGGTAAGTGAAGTGCCAATATATTTAAGGGTATCTCCACGTTTTTTTACCCTCATGGAAACCAATCTCTGATTGACTTGAAATCTCTCTCGAGATACTAGGAAAATGCTCAGAATCGTATGGAAAAAGTCCGTATCTTATTTTGAGAACCTTCCCACGTGGAAAGTTGAAACTGAAAGTGCTTAAAAGTGATTTAGAACCTGAGATAGAATAGAAAGTATCTGTAGCAAAAATCGTACCTGGATCAGACCGTTTTTTTTTACGCGTCATAATGTAGCTGGATTGGAACTGCTAGTACTTGAGTGTCATTTGAACATTATAAGTAACATTGTGCACGATAGTGTTTTCGAAGTTTTTGAGGCGCTGCTTATATCTCCTCGGAAAAGGCGTATCATGGTGAAGAGAACGCTTACTCTATCAGGCTAAGCATAAAAGAAATTTCAGGGTTCTGGAAAGGGGAGAAAAATTTAGGAACCTGAAAAAAGGTTGAAGGAAAGAGGAGGAATTTAGTTCGTTTTATCCCTCAAAAAATATTGCAAAACAGATCGTCGAAAGCCTTGGAGTGGTCCCATTTGTGACCCTGACTTTCCTCTACATTAGTCTATGTTCAACTTCAGATCAAGGTTTTTTTCAAAAAAGAGGGTAAGTATCGTTAAGGGATATTAGGCTTTGTGTGGTATTTAATTCAATTTATGTTCTATTCTGAAGAAAGACTTAGAGCTGAAGCGTATCTTAGCTTAAGAAAATGTTTATAAACAAAAAAATACCCGAATGTATGCTGATCAAGCAGTGATAAATACAAGGAACACACAGGAGGCAGCGTATAACTCAAGCACACTAACATATACTAGGAGTCGCTAATCATCTTCGGTTAAGAAACGGAATGCATGATCCAGAGCTGAAACCGGTCTAGTGTAAAAGTTCAGAACGATTGATCCCCGCCGGTCTGTTGCCAGGCTAGAAAATTTTCAAAGTGGCCGGTGTCGACCTTTTACCGGTTTTAGAATTTTTTAGCATCTTTCTCGTCTGCATTCAAAAGAAACTTGATAAAACAACTAAGAGAAATAAGAAAAAGCTAGTGATGACCACTTTTTCCTTTAAGATATTTAGCTTTACTAATAAAAGTTCTCAACCGGTCGGCTTTTCGCCGGTTTTTCACCGATCTAAAAAGGTTTTTGGGCCGGCCGGTGATCGTGCGGTCTGTCTGATCTGCTGTTTTGAACCGACCGGCTCGGTCCGGCCTCTTAGTTTTAGACCGCTTGCAACTCTGGCATGATCTAAAATCAGCAGACATGATCAAGTGATTTGTCGAAATCGGTCACGTTCACGCTTCGCGACTAATCGGAAGGTTTAACCATCGTCAAGGATAGGATCCAAGGATTCAGTTGTCAGATTAAGCAAGTCATTTCTTGGGTTTAGGAATTCCTTTAAGATTAGTTCAAAATTCATTTTCACTTCCTATCAGCTTTCGAAAACTTCTACAACCTTTCTCAGACTCAGGAATCTCTAGTCATTTGTCAGAGTTTGGACTGGTCAGTTTTCAAAAGTTTTCAGGTTAATTTTAACGTTCTAACTTGAACACGGTGATTTTCATCTTTGATATCAGTGAACTGAAACAAATTTTCAGGTACAACATTCTAAAGTTCTTTTTAGGATCAGAATTTTTCCAATCGCTTGATAAGACAAGATCCTAAAAAGCCAGTAGAAATTGCTAGATTATTTTAATTTTCGATCAAAGAGTCTTTAGAAATAGCATGTTCAGGTTTGATACTGGTAAGAGTCTTAACATCCTTGATTACCATCTCACGGCTGTTCCTGAGAAAAGCCGGGAACTTACCGCAAAATTCTAGACCATTTGTTCAATTCCAGAAAATTTTCAAAATTTGATCAAGCACGAATATTAAAAGTAATCTGAATGTCCATGAAATTTTTTCGTGTAACTTTTCGAACGCTTGAAATTGACCTGAGCTGCTTCTATAATTCGACGAAATCAGATCCAAATCTGAGCAGTTCTGTAAAAGATTCCTTTCACTGGAAGCTAACTGATGTAAAATTTCTAACACTTGTAAATGACGTGGGAAGTCATAAAAAAGCCATATGAAGGGCCGCTTTTTTCGTTGTACGTATCTACAAGGTTTGATGTTGTTGATAAATAAACAAAAATGGAAAAAGAGAAAATTTTGTTAGAATTGACTACAACGGAAAAAAATAGAAGCCTTTTGATCGCGTTAGTGTACATGAAAACATAACAGCCAAAAAATTAAAAGGGCCAAAAGGTTTCTCAAGACAAGACAAGAATTTTCTCAAGCGTTTGTTGCAGTCACCACGGTTCATCTTTTTATCTTTTTCTACAAGAAGAGGTTATTTATCACTCAACAATTTGACATAAAATACAGATATTTACAAGGGTTATTCTGGACAGTAGTTGAAAAAATGGCTTCTTGAAAGTGTGTAATCAAGTTCGTAAAGTCTTGAACTAAAGGCATACGTTACCTATTGAAGATTTGAGCACTTTCTTACTCTCAAGAATGATAGGTGAACGCAATTAGATTTACGTATCTAATCTTACATAAACTGTTTATTTCTTAGGACACGCATGAAAGATGGTAAAATTTTACCGGATGAAAAAGATACCACGGTATCATATGACAAATTGAAAAATCAAACAACATTAATGATAAAAAAATGTCAAAAATCCATTCACGAGAGTGAATATACGTGCTATTTGGAAAATGCATTTGGTAAATGTGACAGCAAACGATATTTACAAATACTACAAAAACCAATAATCGTTAAGCCACTGGATAATCTAGAATGCTTTGAATATGATTCTGATTTAACAACTGAAGCACAATGTCATGCTGATCCCATACCAACAGTAGTTTGGGCTCGACACTTGATAATCAAACGGAACAAACTTTAGAAGAAAATGCATATTATTCAATTAAACAAGATAAAACAACATTCAAATTAATATTTCATAACTTACAAACAAATCAAACTGGAACATACGCAATTAAAGTAAAAAACGATGTTGGTGAAGCAGAATCAAAAATGAGACTTAAAGTGAACGGTAACACACACTATCAGAAAACTGAAAGTTACAGATAATGGACTTTTTTAAGAATTTTGTGTATATGTCAAATCATTAACAGGACAAATATATCAATTACATTCGAATTCAAATGATACGATTGAAAGTATTAAATCACAAATACCAAAGAAAAACGGGATGTCATCAGATGGTTTAATATTTGGTACTCAAAAACTTCAAGATATAAGAACATTATCGTTTTATAGTAAGTTTGGTATTATCATAAAGAGCTTTTTATGTTCCTAACTACTACTTACTTTTTCATGTTTTCTTTTCCTTTTACTTCTCTTATTTTAGACATTAAAGCAAATTCTGTGTTGGAAATAGTGTTTCCAACACCATTGATTTCAAGCTCAGAAACTCAAAAATCAAATCGTAATTATATTTTAATTCAGTTTCATTCAAAAGCCCTATTTATTAAGATTACTATCCGTTTCAAAATAGACGGCGCACTACGGTTTTTTGAATAAACTTTTGATAAGAATGAGATACAGACCTGCGGATCTCAGCATTTGAAAGAGGACACTTGAGGCTATAATTCTATAAAAAAAAACAGTCTCCCTAAAAGATTTACCATGGTGTACCTTTCGAAACAAAATGTCCGAGCCTGCCATTTCAAAAATCTACATGGCGAAGTACTGCTCTAAACACATGTGGATATACAATGGATGCCACTCTACAACCTGCCTTAAGTCCCAAGCCTCCATCTACCGTGGTCCGGGCGCTACAGGCAACCTTCAGAACCTACCTATCCGCTAAACTTGAAGTTCGGAAACCTTAAAAACGCATGAAACATAGGTTTTCGAACACGGAAAATTAAGAACCATTTTTACATACATGATAGATCTATAATTACATGGCTACATTCAGCAGACAATGGGCTACATTTTGAAAACAAAATCGAGTCTCCAGCTCTGAATTAAAATTTTTAAATCGAGATGCATATGTGTCAACAGTTTTCCGCTGATTGGATGATCTTAACTAGCATTCTAAATTTTTAGTATTTCATTGAAAAATGCGTCGTATGACACAAGTGTAAAAGGAAAAGTCGCTCAGGAGATCGAGGCCTAAGCTAGCAGCAGTACTGCAGACTGACAGCTTTCTAATATATAATGTAAGCCTTTCGCCACAGGAAAACGGTTGCTTTGAAAACTTGTCCTAGCGTTTAAGGTCATCCGGTCAGCGGAAAACTGTTGACACATATGCATCTCGATGTGCTTTATCCAATGGCGACCGAACCAGATCTCTAGCTTAAAACCTGACGGTTTTATATATCTTTTTTAATTTTGGTCAATAGGCGGATAAAGGCTTTTGAGAACATTTTTTGATACAAACGTTTAGCTGAAAACTCCGCAACTCCATATATTTGTTCAACTTTAATTTCCTATCGAGTGCCGTTTGGCCATCCCTTTCCAGTGTCGAGTTATTTAAATTTTATAAAAAGTTCAAATTTTGAGACTTTTAAAATTTAATTTAAAAATTTTAGTTCAGAGACTCGATTTGGTTTTCAAAACGTAGCCCATTGTTTGCTGAGTGCAACCATGTAATTAGAAATGCTCCATCGTTTGTTGGATTTTCTAGAAAAATTTTTTTATTCGAAACCTATATGTCAAAAACCACGGGTTTCTAGAAAACCTACTTGCGATCATTTTCGAGAAAAGTATCCGCTACACGCTACACAAACGAAAGAGCATGGTCTGAAAACTAACTTCCTTCTCTCAGCATTTCTTATCAGAAAAATTAACCAAAGAATATTACGTAAATTTAAGTGAAAGCATCTTGTCTCAAAGTTACCTTGTAGGGGTGTTAGATTGAACACTGCCGAACTTGGCTCTGTGCGAAATCCGAATGGAAGAGCCATATCTTCCTCAAAAAACAATTTCCAATCCGAAATCCATAATTAGAATTTTACCAAGATCATAGGCAAAGCCTAATAAGACCTTAATAATAACAAATCTTAGTAATTATGTTGAAGACACCAAAAAAAAAATTTGAGCACCAAGTTTTAAAGCATTGTAAGTTGTGTCGCTTCAAGGTTCTTCATTCTCTATAAGGCAGACAGATCGAAATCTCTTCGAGTTGGATTTTGTGATGTGTTGTAAGAGATCGATTTCCAAACGTTCACTTCAAAAGGCCATAGGGACAGGAACGGACGTCATATTCGTGATCAGCATCAAAAATTAGGATGAGACACTTGGTGGGGTTTCCTCGTTAGTAGTTAAGAATTTCTAAGCCTCAATAAAACCCTAATAGTTAATATTTAAAGGAAATTATGAAGAAAAGTCAAAAAAATGAGTAAGATTTCAACTAGAAATAATCAGAAAAAAAATTTCGGCAACGGATGTGCTCTGAAAAAAATCGAAAATTTTCGGTTTCCGAAAGTGTTTCTGGGTTTAAATTTGATTTTTCTTTGAATTTGTAGCTCCTCAACTGTATGTGAAATCATTGACCGGACAAACATATTTATTGCAAGTATTATCTACGGATACAATAGCAAGCATAAAGGCCAAATTAGAGAAAATAAATGGTATACCAGTTGATAGTCTACATCATGACGGAAAACAATTAAGTGATGACTGCACCTTATCTTATTATAATATTAAAACAGAAATGGAATTGAATGTTGCCCCAAGATTAGGCCGTTGTAAGTAGTGGTTTTTTGTACTTCATGCATAAACGATCAAATTTTCGTCGTTTCTGGCACTATATTGTAGACGTTTATGAGATAATTAAGCTGATTTTGTACCGCTGACATCCGAGATATAATAACTCAATAAGCTGCTGAATGGATCTGCGCACTCCTTTTTTTATTTTGTTGATCTTATCTTTCCCCGTTAGCACCAAAACAATCAACTTTCTCGCTGGTTTCGTTAGCCCATAATAACGATTGTAAGATAGCACTTAAAAACCGAGAATGTTTTCTTAATCTTCGTTCTGTAGAAAAGCAGCGATAACTTTTTAAAAATATTAAAGAAACACTAAAATCAGGCATAAACACAATAGGCATTCAAAGTTTATTTCAGACATGAGAGAGAGCGGAAATGATTTAGATCGTTTTTAGAATTTTACTATAAAACTTTTTTTTCGGAAAAACAGCGAGTTTTAGAGGACTGAAATATAATGAGGAAGTAATAAAATAGCCGACAGATGTTGTTAAATTACTGCAGGATCACTTTAAAAGACCTTTTACACTATCAGGTGAGGATATCAAGCCCAAAGCTTAAATATAAAGTTCGACTAAAACTAACGAAATCAACAAGCGTGACAAGTTCAAGTTTTCGTTGTTTGACTCAAATAAACACATTTCCTGACATCTTTAAGCAAGCGAAATGCATCTTTTTTATCAAAATGCACACAGACACCAACAAATTCAGACCGTTTACTTCCGAACAACAACGACAAATTATTTGATAAAGCTTTAAAAACTTTTCTTCTCGAGTGAATAGACAGACTTCTTTCTGGCGCTCAAGGTCGGTTTCGCTTCTCCCTGTGTCTTAATCACAGATTCCTTATCAGCCGCCGTTGGGCCTCTTGGTGGATCTGAATAGTGCGTTCGACCGTGTGTGACGCGATAGATTGCTTTATAAGCTTTGTCGTTGTCGCATTTCCGAACATCTATTCAGGTGCTTAAGAGACTGGCTGAGATCTGGGAGGAGTGTAATCACTTGGAACGGAGAAAACAGGAGAATTCGACATAGAATCGAGCAGGTCACATGGAAGTTGCCTCTCTTCGGTTATGTTGCTTCTATACATTTTTGATATAGATGATGTTTTTTTCTGACGCTGACAGCCACTATTTTGCTGCTGATATGGGGTTGTTGTTCAGAGCTCCCTTCGACTTTCGTCCACACGAAGCGACTGGTATTATTGTGAGACAGACAAATGCATACTTAGGACGATTGCTGGAGTACTGTGCAAAAGTAGTTGTCGATTTTCAATATGAACAAAATCTATTTGGTTTTGGGGGGGGGAGACGCTGTGCGCATTGGAAACCTTCATGAAGTAGAAACCAATAGTTTTCTCTGAAAACAACTTCATTCGATTCACTATTCAATCTTGGACGTACAAAATTGCGCGAAACTTTGGGAGGCCATTTTCGTATAGATAAAAGAAATTGTCGAAATCAGAAACACGCATTTTTCTGTATATGCATTAGAAAGACACACATACATCGTTGAATTTTCTTTAACAAGATTTGTCTGAATGAGCCGAAAGAATTAAACAAGATTCAAAATTTTCGAAATTTAAACTATCATTCTGGAAAAGTGATGTCCTCCGAAAGTTTGACTATTTTTAGAAGTGAAGTAATATAGAGTTTCAATTATTATATTTTACTATGTTATCAGCTAACAACTATAAATAAGAAATAGTTGGAAAATTTGAGAAACATTCATCAGTCCTACTGCACCTTGCATCTGATTGTTTTTTCAAAAAAAAGCCTAGTTTTATAGAAGAGTCTTGCAATAAAAGATCAAATATTTTCTTATTGAGATCAACTCTCTTTTATGTAATTTGTTCAAAAAAAACATGCGCAAAAACTATGAATTCCCAACTGAAAAGAATTAACGTCCTTTGGCCCGAATGTAAATCAACTTAATTTCGGTCAACGGAATTTCGCCAATAAGACTTTCGCCAATAGGACATTCGCCAATGGTGAAAGTGCAGGAGATATATTGGCGAAAGTACAGTGGACTTTCGCCAGCTGTCACGAAATAATATTAACATGGGATACATGTGAGGAGTGAAGCTAATGTTGTTAGAATGTATATACCATACCTTACACTTAGGATATACTCGCATATGAACGAGCGATGCTTTTAATGAGAAAAACGCGAGATTAATATAAAGAAAATACAAGTAAAGCGTAACCTAATGTTCATCTGACGATGCACCTGACAATGAAAGAAATAAAATAGACGAAAATGAAAAAGAAAATAGAGAGACGAAAAGTGTACCACAGTCAGTATAATACTAAAAGATCACGCGCACACACATGTGAACAGAGGTAAAACAAAAACTAGAAAACTAAATACTAAGAAATCGGAAGGACCAGAGCACTAAGTGTACCAGACTTAACAATGACAACGACATACACAAACATAACCTATTAATGCAGTCGATGGGAATTTTTCTAATCCACGTCTAATTCACAGTTAAAATGGCGAAAGTGCAGAAAACAGAAAATCTTCTGCACTTTCGCCATTGGCGAATATCCTATTGGCGAAAGTCTTATTTGGCGAGATTCCGGAACCCCTTAATTTCGCCCCTAGAAAACACAAAGTTTGGTTTTTTCTGCCTTTGCTACTCTATATCAACAAGTGAGTCAAAGTCATTTGCAATTTTAAAGTATAAAAAGGACGCGAATGGATTGTTATAATTATTGACCCAAATCTTTTTTGCTTTTGTAGCTACACCACGACATACGACAGCAACTGTTAATTTAGAAGAAGTACAACCACAAAACGAAACTGAAGAAGTGCATACACAGAAAACAGAAAATCCCGCGAAAAGCGGTGAGCAACATTAAGTATTAAGCGAAATATCCGGTTAAGGGCCCCCCTCAGAAATTATCTCTGACACCGTGCATCCGATCTTAACGAAACTTTCCATAAATGTTCGGCACAATGAGTTACGGGAATGAAAAAAATTTTTTGTCTCCAAGTCTTACGGTTTAGGAGTTTTCCAGAGATCAGGGTCCAAAAAGGACCCTGAACGGCGTCCCAAGAATTTTTAATATACTTCAAGCTGTAGAGTTCGGGTTTGTTTTATTTTAAACTAGACACCTAACTACATCGACTGACCGTCGCCGATTTTTTAATTAGGCCTTTATTGATTTTCCAGGGGACCAACAACCTCCAAAACCCGAAAAAGCCTTCCAGGTTTTCTAAAAATCCTCCATTCGACAAAAAACTAAGACCTAATTCAAAAATCGACCCCGGTCAGCCCATGTAGTTTCTTTTCCTCTTTTAAACAAAACAAGAATGAACTCTGTACGACAAACCCTTATTAAAAATTTTGGGACGCACTTCAGGTGTAACTCTTATATAGTGAAAACGCTTTATTAAACGCTGTATGAAATACTCGATTTTAGGACTCCTAGGAAAATGCCTGTAACTTTTTGATGCAAGGTCATACAGAGTTGTGCGAAGTCTTATTTTGATCAGAAACGTTTGCTCTACAAAGCTGTGTTTTAAAAAAAGGTTTAATTGCATAAATATCCAGGGAAAAGCCATTATTTGCAGACCCGTTTTTTCGAGGCTCTTAGAAAATTTGCTCAAAATCCCCGAAAAACCAGTTTTGTAACCAAAAGCAATACAGATTCTGCAAGTAGACACTTCAGGCTATCTTCTCATGTGCGTATCTCAAAATCGATTTTTTGACCGAAAATCACCATTTCTGAGCGGGGGGGGGGGGTTAAGTACGATAAAAAGCTCTATCCAAGTATATGTGATAGATATCGGAATATTACAAGCTTTATGCCATTCAAATGGTGTGCTGCAAAAGAAATGACGTTAATTAGAAATACGCTGTTTTTATAACTTGTGATTGATTTCAGTCCTCAAAATAGAATAGAATAGAAACAACAACAAATTTCTGTGTTTAGACCACCCTGCAACACCCAAAAAATCAAATTATTTATCGGAAAAACGAACGGCTACATCAATCGTACAAATTAACATTAATGAATTATTGAAACCAAAATATACTGCAAGTCGTCAATCTATAAAAGCTATTGAAAATAAACTAACAAATATTGATTTAACTATTGGTCTTTATGTTGATGAAATATTGGCATTGTATGAACTCTTGCCTAGTTTATTCAATAATGTTGATAATTTATTTGATAATATTGCGGAAAAAATGACACAACTAATGTATAAAGGTTATCCATTTCATATTCTTCGAGGTCGACCATTAAGATGTCAAAGTAAACTTTTACAACGATGTTTGAATTATGTGCTACAGTCAAGAACTCCACCTTATGTACTAACGGTGATTGGTGAACAGAGTTCAGCAAAAAGTTCACTGCTCAATGCCATTTTTGGATGTAATTTTCGTACAAGTTCCGGTCGATGTACGATTGGTATTTATTTAAGTGTTGTCCAATGGAAATCGCATACAATTGTTATCCTTGATACAGAAGGGTTGTTATCACTTGAAGAATCTGGTTCAATATTTGATAATCAAATGGTTTCAATGGCTATGATTACATCTCATCTTGTTCTTATCAATCACAAGGGTGAATTTAGTACAAATTTGGAACATTTGATTGGTATGAGTTTTTATGCAAAACTACAAATTCGTCCACCATTAAAACCAAAACTTCTATTTGTTCTCCGAGATCAAGCCGATTGTCAGGCAACAAATATATTTTATAATCAATTAGCTAAATTAAAAGAAAATCTTTATAAAGATACAAAATTTTTGAAAGCTACTATTGACGAAGAATTGGAAATAGAAGAAAATAATGTTGTCTTATTGCCAAATGCATTTTCATCTGATATGGATCCTGTTCTTAATATGAAATTTAGTTGGCGAAATCAAACGTTTCCAACTGAAATTATTGGTTTGCGTGACGTCATTTTTAGAGGTCTTCATGAAACTAGTAAGAAAACAGAACCAGCTTACAGTGATATGGCGCAACTTTATAGCAAAATTTACAGCAATTGGAATTCAATTGATAAATTAGGCCCACGTTTACTAGCATGTAAAACATTATCTGAATTATCAATTCAAAATGAATTACGAGATATTGCCCATGAGATTGTACAAGGAAAAAATGATGCTTTGTTAAGAGAAGGACAACAACAAATTAATATCGTTCTAACAGAGATAACAGCAGGAAAACAAGTTGTATCGAACGAAAATCTTTCACGTATTAGTGAAGGCTTTCAAGTAACATTAAATGGAATATATCAACGATTCTTCAATGATGCTATACATGAATTTAAACAAAAAAGTGAAAGAAGTTGTTATTTACCAGAAGCAAAAGAAAAAGCAATCAAACTCATGGGACCTCCAATAAAAAGCACAAAATATATGGTAAGAGCAGACTTTGATGACAGACTACATTCGGTAGTACAAAATATTCGTTTTCAAGATACACATAGAAAATTAATGCATGATGCACAGTGTAATTTCGAAGAGAATAAACATATGGGAATAGAAGAGATGCAACGACGTGTTGAGCAAGACTATGAAACTGCAGTTGCACATTGTAAAAATAGTTTAGAGTCATTACGCAAGTCACCTGAAGATATTACACAAAATGTACTGAGAATTTACAGAAATTTACTTGATAGAAAAGCAGCAAATGCAACAAAAGGCAGCATTTACAATCGTGTGGAACCACTACAATATGAGAAATACTTAAATGAATGTACAAAACTTGGTCCTATTTGGAATCAAATGAAAAATGCTCCAGCTCGTCCATATTCTGGTACACAAATTCGTGTCTCATCGAGGCGAAACAGTATCACAACATTGTCAAAAAAAATGATATCAGATGAAGTATTGGATATAATAAAGAAAAAATGTAGATGGTTTACAAATATGAGATCTGACTCAAAAGTTAAAAATATCCTTGGAATGATATGTCAAGATGTATTACCAGAATTAAATAAACAAATATTGAAATTAGTACATGATAATAAATATTCTGATCCACAAACATTAATAGCTGTTTTAGCTAATACAGAAAATATGATAAATAAGGAACCGATTATGAACTATGATAAATATTTAGATATTCTAGCTATTGCAAATGATTTTGCAGTTATATCATTAAGAATTGTAATTGATGAAGCTATACGTATTGAAAACGAAAATTATAGAACTGAATTAGATAAAGCGTTAACAGAAGCACGTAAAGCTAAAGATGATGTTGCCAAACAATTTGCTGCTATGGAAGATTCATTTGAACAAGGAAAATTATTAGCAACTAATGTTGGTGAACAAATTTTTAAAGAACTTGATCATATACTGTTAGACAAAGTATTAAGTGATATTAAACAAGATATTGTTAAAAGTCATTTTATTAATCATGATGTAATACAGAAACAAGCCTATGAACAAAGTTTTAAACAAGCTAATGGTGAAAATATTTTAAAATATGTGCTCGATATTAATCGTTATTTCTTAGAATTGAGTTTGAAAGAAATTAAAACAACACTCAATGCCGTTACACATTCTCATACACTCGATCTTGAAGAACTTATTATTCAAGTACTTAATGCAGCAAATAATATTGTAAAATCAAGTCAATGTAAAGATGTACAATTTGTGAATAATGATATTACAAAAGGTATTGCAAATATTCCGCAGTTAGTAGCTGTTCAACAGGAAAATCGTTTTCAACTAACAGATGTCGTACCGTTACCTATTTCTGAATCTACTCTATTTAAATCTGGTTTTAGAAAAATACTGGATAATATAAGTAGAGTCAAATAACAAGCTGAAATTATCACAACAGGATTGAAGGCTAAAGCATTTGCTGGTTGTAAACCGCATTTAACTGGACGTTTAGGTTGCCAATCTCGATGTCCTGGATGTGGTGCTAAGTGTAGCAAACAGATGCCACATGAAAGAGAATGGGTAGAACAAATGCCAGATGCATGCAACTGTCCTGCTGAAAGCGGCTGTAATTGCCCCAAACCACCGCCGATCCAAGTAGAAGCTCATGCCAGCACACATCATATTGCTCGTATGTTCTTTGGAATGAGATTTCATCTAACAAATACTCCCGTAACAAGATTGTGTTATCATAAATGGAAAACAGCCAGTATGCACATCGGCGACGATATATGTATAAATCCAATTCAACGTTATTACAATCAAAAGCATCCAGCATGGTATAATGATCTAAACAGTCATGCATCACTTGACAAAACTGACTGTGACGATCTGGCCCCACCTGAACAACGACGAGCATGGATGGTAGTTAGACATGTTCTTATTAATCACTATAGCGAAATTGGTATGGTAGATACAATATATGACAAATATTCTTATCCACTGGATGTACCAGCATTACCAGCTGACTTTGAACCTAGATGGAAAGATGATGGTATCGATTGAATTGCGAAGCATATGGCTTATAAAAAAAAATTTTAAAACCTTTGAAAGTAACCCATATATGATACAACAACTGTTATAGACAAACATTTCGAGAAGAAACTGACATCCCTTACGATTACTAATTACATAAGTAATAAATTTCTTCACTATTATTTATGCTAAAATTTACTCATTGTTGTGAGTTTTTACTTTTTTAATATATAACTTTTCTTGCCAAAAATGTAAATACCAGCTATACCCTCTGTGCTTACACCTTGAAAAAGGAGAAACGCCAGTTTATTTATTTTGAGAGTATATTATTTCTCCATTACTAGAATCATAGAGTAGTCATCGTCACTTTTTTCCAGAACCACTAAGGTATGCGTCAAGCAAATTTTATCTTTTCTTTGGTTTATACCATTACTAATACAAAATATATAAGTGCAATGATTGATAGTAGTAGTAAGTGTAATGATACTAAAAAATTATTTTCATATATGACGTCCCTGTTATTGCGCCATATTGTTTATACACTTTAAGGGGCTATGTTGACCTAAGTAACGGTTGTTTCAGTGTGTATAAAAATTATTTTTTTCTTCACCCCCTCAACCTCACCCCTTACCCTCACCCTGACCTCCGATCATCCTGAAATACATCAAGAAAGGATAATCGGCCACGCTGAGTCGAGCATTGATGTTTGTTTTTAGTTTCAAAGTAATATGAGGCCAGAAAATCAAAATTTCCGGAATTTCAGCATTGTGTCGTCAGCCATACATATACCACTGTCAAGATTGAGGTGAACAAAATAAGTCATTGCATTTTAGATAATCGATTTCGAATTTCAAGAATCTTGGAATTATTTATAGAAAACCGATCGATTTTCTAGAATATTAGAAAATCAAAATCGAATTTCCAGTATTTGTAAAATCGACTCCGAATTTTCATATTTTTCGAAAGTCTATGACGATTTTCTGAATAAAATGAAAAGTCAATTTATAGAAAATCATGAATTTCTAAAAAGTTAGAAAATCTACGAGCATTTTATCAATATCAGAAAAGCTCCACGATTTTCCAGATCGATTTTCTATAAACTAGAAATGAATTCCCAATTACACTGTAGCATAATGAGCCGGATACGAATTGTTTTGAATCAACTTAGCTGTTTCAGTTTTGTGTTCTATAAATATTAAAAGAGCATGTATCTTTATTTTGACCTGTATGATGTTTTCAGAAATATATTCCTGAAAAATCAGTCTTTAAAATTTCTAGTAGCCAGTTAGATGGATAATTGACGGAAGTAGTATATGGCCAAAATGAAAATTTTTATTTGTACCTAAAGTTTCGAGATTCAAATAATTTTGTAGGGACATTAGCGAACTCGTGAAATCTACCACATTTGGGTAATGAGTGTTTCTAATAGGTTTTAAAGAAAAACGTCTTTTGTCAATTCTGAGTAGCCAGTTAGATGGAACATTGACAGAAGTAGTATGTAATCTAGAGAAAAGGTGCCATGTGCATAAGTTTTTGAGATCAAGTTCATTGTTTAGGAACATACAAGTGTTGTGTATCTATGAAGAGTTTTCGGTTGTATTTACACAAAATACTTTGCTAACTGTAAAACGGGTGTATCGACTGGAGCTCATACCTCGAACGTATCAAAAGAGCCAAAACGAGTTCATCTCTAATGCATTATGCGGTGAAAGTGACCCCGATAAGGCCGATCACCCGTGCATGTTCTTGAAGAATGCCGAGGATCTCGAAAACTTTGGGGAAATGTCTTGGCTGTCCTTCTGGCGACATATGGTTGTCTTCTCCTACCGAGCTAACTAGCCAATAAAAATTACAAAAGATATTTCTTTCCAGAAAAGTGGTATACTTCCCATGGATTCACCCATCATGATTGTAAATAGAAAAATGGCGGCTAACAATAGTAAATTCACGAAAGGATTTGAATTTGAATTCCCCATTCTTGATGATCTTTGGTCAAGTTTTATGAAAAATGGTGATCAGATTCGGATTTCGACCTTCAATTACCTTTCGGTAAAGTTTTATTGAAAACGGTGGTCAGATTGAGATAAGGAAGTATACCGCTAGCTACGATAGTCTCTGCACATGCCTACGAATGGAAAGTGCGCAAAAATGTTCCTGGCGGAATTGCGTGAATTTTCTGCGTACTAGTAATATTCTCGTTTAGCATTATCACTACTATAACGGTAACGCACCATCTCTAGTTCGAAGATATCAGGGGTACAAATAAAAACAGTTACCAGTTATTGGGTAAAGTAACGGTAACTTTCCTGCCCTAGTGACTTAACTCCCATACTCCCGACGTACTTCGAACGTACTCCTGTTCTCCGTCGTACTGCCGTACTCCGATCGTACTCCCGCTGTACTCTGGACTCGATATGGAGTGTCGTTTCCCCATTGAGAATTACACAGAACAACAATGGTAATCTACCACTGAAACATGGCTACAGTCATTTCTCACACGACAGAAATCGACATTATCAGTTTTATATGATCAAATTCTAACACGTACAGCTGAATACGGGCCTAAATATTTAACAGATAATCCATGGCTTTCGTTGGTCATACAATTTCGATTTGAATTCGACGATCAAAAATCAGAAAGGATTTGGAGTTGCTTTTACAAATAGCAATTTCAGATACACATTTTCTCCTTGATGGACCAATTTTTCGCCAAACGAATGGGGTAGCCATGGGCTCCCCTCTGGCACCCATTCTTGCGAATATATTCATGTGTCCTTTTAAGGAGTCTTTATACTCTGAACTTCAGGATGCAGGAGTAAAATATTATTTAAGATACGGCGATGATACTTTTCTATTACTACTATCCGTTTCAAAATAAAAGAGACTCCACTGTAACTCGAATAACGTTTGATAGGAAGAAGATAGAAACCTGCGATTTTCGCTGTTCAATAGCCAAGACTTGAGTAGACCTTTTCACAAGCGGAAGCAACTTTTGAAAAAATTTCAGAGATCGGGTTTTCAGAGGCTCTTTGGGAAACCAGCTCCGTTCTCAGAAAACTAACATACAATGTTAGTAATTTTTTTGCATGCGTAGATAGTTCGGACGTTACT
>CAJNOQ010003894.1:0-18830 GCA_905250885.1 Didymodactylos carnosus
TCGCCGTTTTCACGGTCTGAAAGTGAAAATTTTGCGCAAAAAACGCGTTCCTTGCGTTTTTTTAATGAGCGTTACTGACTCACAATCGCGGTTCCCTTTTGAGCATTTAAACGCGTTTTTCCAAATGTTTGTCTGCTTGGGTAAACGCTGACAACAAGCGGATAGAAGATCTATTTAAACTCAATTAACAA
The DNA here is from genome assembly GCA_905250885.1 of Didymodactylos carnosus. Lineage (NCBI taxonomy): Eukaryota > Metazoa > Rotifera > Eurotatoria > Philodinida > Philodinidae > Didymodactylos > Didymodactylos carnosus. The sequence goes on from CAJNOQ010003894.1 coordinate 192, forward strand.
AGGGTATTGAAATTAAAAGATATGCTCCGTTTCTTACGGATCTGGGGTTTGAATTAATGCTTTTGACTAAGAAAAGGCTTTTCCAAGCCGAAACGTCGGTGTTTTTCTGATAAAACATTATTATACGGGGGAAAGTATTAGTTTGTTCAATAATTAACAAAGCGCAATTAGGCAAGTAATATAATAAAACTTTCTTTCAAAATGTCTCATATTTAATCATTCTATTCACTCACAAATACATATTCCCTTGACTTTAGCCTAGGGCCTTACAAAATGGTTGTCTGCGTATGTGTGCACAAAATACGGAAAAATGGCTGTCAGATATTCTATGGATAAGCTAATTACAAGAAAGGAAGATAGAAAATTCTTTTTTAACTACGAGACAGAAAATATTCAAAGAGACGATCTAAAATATCTACTGATGCAGAGGAAAAAAACCTAAGCGAACTTTTTCCTGTAGTTCAAAGACAGATGTCGCGAGAAAACAGAAAACAGTGATCTATGGACAAAGAAACTTAGTCTGTCATTGCAAATCGGTTAGGGATGCTTCGAATCCTCTTGGAATCTTTAGAGAAAGTTCAGAAAACTTTTTAGCATTATATCATATTATGCGCTCTTCCGTAGAAACACAAAAGTTCACAACATTTCTCGGTTATCTTGAGTGCGAACATCAACCGAAGGGAGGCGTGAGCATTGTCTTGAATTTAGAAATCTCTTTAGACCTCTGGGGATCTTTGGATGGTCTCGATAAAATATTTAGGTTCGCAGGTTTAAGTTTCTAAATTCAAGAGACCGAGCGAGTGTATACTTTTGTATGACAAGCTAACACTCGTCTGCAGAGGAGTGTTACCTTGTCATGCATAAGGTGATGATGTACTGATTAATAAACGGCCAGAATCTTCCTAGCCAATAGTCAATCTTACTGCCATTATCAAAGCTTATGAACCTGCATGCATACTGCCTGTATTCTGTTGCGAGTACAAGATTTTCGTACATTTAGTCAGAATAAAAACAATTAATCAAGCTCTTGTAGGTAACAGAAACAAGATGAGAGTTGTCGAGATGGCGGTAGTAGTTTAGACGAATTAACAGAATTTGTAATTTTTTCTGGCACACTTTTCTTTTCTAACTGGAAATTTTTGTTTTTTGCTTCAGTTGAATTAAATAAATTTATTCTTCAAACAACAAAAATAGTTATCCACAAAATACGCTTCTTTTTTTTTACCTACTTATGTTAAAGAGATATTTCTCAAAAATAAGACTATATCATTCCTCAAAACCAAATTCATCAAACGATAGATTTTTGTAAGGCCCGAAAATAAGCACTTCACTGATATCAGTCCACTACACAGTAAAAAGACGCTACTTGAACGATTTATATCTGTATACGCAACGAATTTGTTTATATTTAGAACAAAAACAAAGATACGAGTTGATGCAAAAAAGGGAAAGCGGCACACCTCCACTTTTGTTGATTTTTAGTGACTAATGTGAAATGAAGACTTGAAACATGAGAGAAAGCGTGATAAAATGAACAGTAAACAACTGACAGATATTTATTTTATATAGTTATATATATATATATACACGAAGATAAAAAGAATCCTGCATGAAAAATAGGGTAAACAAACAGTCAAGAGTGAGAGAAAAATAGTTGTCTAATTTTTTGTTTCTTGAAAAAAAAACAGTTTCACATAACATGGATTAACACACAAACGTCAAAATGTGCCCCTTAGTGCACAAAAGAATGATGGGATTAAACGCATGTACAAAATGTAGACGGATTTTTTTAGAGTTCATTGTTTTTATAACCTACACGGCATGGGAGAGGACAGGAGGACCCCATTGTTGTTGATACTCATTTTTGCAAGAAACATAAGAAGAATGAAACAAAAAACATACAAATACACACTACAAAACTATTTTGTTTCCTCTTTCAACTTATTATGAAAAACACATATGCATGAAAAATAAGTATGTGAACAACATTTATTTTCGTATGGTTTAATTCACAAGAGTCAGTTCATTAGTATTATGCGTATATTTTTGCTATAGAATCTGCGCCAACACTGGCCAAATAAGATTTAGAATAATGAAATGCAACATCATGGACAGATTCATCATCTTTTTTCTGATGAGCGGTCACTTCTTGTACACAACTTTTATTATCTAGATTCCATAAACGAATTGAACGATCGTGACCTAAACACAAAATTAAACATCAGTGAATATAATTTATATCCAATAAATTATAGTCGCATTCAACATTTTATGAGAGAATAAACTGCGAAGCTTTCAGAAGTATAGTACACTCAAATTGTCTATCAGCGATGTTAATAAACAATTATTTCAAATATAAGGTTTCCTGTGATGTGTCTATATTATATTTTGGCATGACTATTTTTATCAAAATCAAACAGAAACGGTTTTTGATACTTACTTCCAGATAAAAGACATGTTTGTTGAGGATCAATAGCTAAAGAAGTAACAGCATCTAAATGTGCGACCATCGAATGAACCATTTTTCCTTTAAAAAAACGATATAAAAATAGGCATTCTATAAATTTTAAAAAGATATTTCGCGTACCTGTATTACTGTCATAAAATCGAATTTTTCGATCGTCGTGTGCTGTTATAACCAACGCTTGGGATGGATGACTGATAACTCTATTGATTCGATAAGACGAATCTGAATTACAAGATAAGAAGAGGTTTTATTTTTATTATTATAACCACTGACATCCGGTATTGTCTCGAACCTGAAGTTTGATTGTCATTTTCGAGACGTAATAGGGCTTTTGATGTTTCAACATCGTAAATAACGGATTTAAACGTATCATAGGATACAACAAAATGATTTGTTTCTTGGGTAAGCCAATCGATACTTGTCGGTATCCCTTCTTCTGAAATAAATTCCAAGAATGTAACTAAGATTTAGATTTTTTCTTTTCTTACCTAGACTAGAATTGATTATTGACTGTAATGGATTATTGATATTTGGATCCCATAATCTGACAGTTCCATCAGCAGCACAGGATAATAATTTTTGCCCACAAATGGCTAAACGCCACACAGCATCCGTGTGTCCTTCTAATACTTTACCCGATATGTTTGAATCTGGAAAAGAAGAACTAGGAAAAATGACCAAATTTAGTTAATAGAAGTGTAAAATTCAAATAATAAGCAAATAAAAAACAGACTAGTGAATACGTATAAGAACTAATCCTACTGTAATAATTGTCGACATCTGTTCTATAACAGGAAAATGTATTTGAGACACACAATAACATTTAATATTGTTGTCTTTTGTCAACAAAATAAAAAAAGCGTACCGTATGCATCATATGGATCTATGTCTGAGTCTGGTATATTCCATACAGTAATCATTGAATCTAATCCACCGCTATAAAATTGTTCACCAGATGGGTTCATTGCTACACATAATACAGGACCGCTAAAATGATGTACTGACATACTGTATCATAGAACTGCTATGAAAACGAGTAGAACGAATGTTAACGACATAAGAACTTACGTATGACGTCGAAATGTATAAATTGGCTCGAGATCTTGGGTTGCTGATGTAGATCTAAGTGAAATAAAAAAAAGTCATATCATCTCATTTAAGAGTTATCCTTTTACTTTCTCATTGTAGCAGATTTTTCTAAATTCCACAGTTTTAATGTTCGATCTTCTGAACCAGTCACAACAACAGATTCGACTGGATGAAATGCCACACAACGTACGCCATCCAAATGACTTATCATTAAATAGACAAATGTACATTCAATTTTTGTATTCTATTTGAGCCTACCTTCTCAGTACAAATTTAACATTCCAAGTCTTTCTAAAATCCACTGATTCTGTCGTCGTCTAAATAAATACATAAAACGCTTATTTCTAAATACACAAATTAACAATTTCTTACATCATAAAGTGGTTCATTATCATTTTGTACGGTGACTCGAGCTAATTCATCGAGACCTTCCATAGCATTCTCTCCCATAAAATTTTTACTATTACGGAACATCATTGAATCAACCATTTCACGGCTCACTTGGAAAGAAATGAAAAACATGGACATATGTGTAGCGAGCAAGTTGTATAACACCTATTCACAACTTTTGTTCCTAATCCTTTGACAAAAACAATTTTATCTATTGTAAGTCGCCGACAGAATTGATCGAATGTTGATAACAATTCAAAAAGATACTTTTCATATTGGACAACAAATATAGTAAATTACTATTCGATATTCAAAATTTTACCCGTATGCAACTCAAGTTGGAAATCAAAAATATTTAATGTAATTCAAGATGACCCTACTTGAACCCATTTCTTTTAATAAGCATATCACATCAACAAAGAAGTAGTGACGGCATAAAGGAGGAGTACTGAAGTTGTCTGAACGAAACCAATGTCTTTAATAGCAAAATTATTGTTGTAGTTAAGATATGGCTAAAATACAATAATACAAATGGCAGTACGAAGGAACTTCATCGAATTACGTATTTATGATATTAAAAAAGCTGTGAAAATGCAATTTCCCTCTAGATTGAAATGTCAACTTGAATTGAGCTTAGATTTCATCTCGACAGAATTAATCAATGTAAAAAGAAGATAAAGAAGAGCTTGAGAGATGACTGGAACTATACGTCATTTTTGTAAAGAAAAAAGTATTTGAATCCGTTATGCGTTGATAACTAACGCTAATGAGTAACTTACTTTGTTCATCATCAGAGTATGGACGTGCGTCATTCGATGTATCATCATTGCCATTATCATTATTTCCTATACTGACTAATGTATTACGGAGAGATGAGGAAGTTTGTTGCTGATGAGGTTTCTTTCCAATACGATCACGTTTGTATTCTTCTTTTAATCTATGCAAACGTGATTGATCAACATCCCATTCATTTCCACTTGCATCATGTGTTTTTAATTCATTCAATCCCACATTGCCCAAAACATTTGATGATGGATCAGCAAGAAAATCGAATTCTTGTAATGCTGCTTCTTCGCTCTCTAAATCGTTTAATGTGTCCATACCGTGATGTTGAATATGATGATTATTATTACTATTTCCACCCAAAATATTATTGGAAATATTGGTATTGTTACTTTTGACAATTATACGACTTGCATCAAGATCATCATCACTAAAATTTATTCAAAATAAATAAAAGAATCATTTTTTCTTGTGTTTTGAGTATTACCCCGAATCATCATCTTGTCCATCTGGTTGTTCATCTTTCAAAAACACCAAGGAAGCTAACACAGATTTGCTAAGATCATTTGCAGCATTTTTAATTATCCCTGGTATAACCCTTAACATAAAAATTGTGATATTAACAATTGTTTAGATTATTGCTCTTCTTCTTGACGAAATTACCTTTTTGGATCATATGATGGTTTTAAATCACCATTCATTCCTCCACTTGATGTTCCAATATTGTTATTAACAACATTTGGATTTAAATCATTATCAGATTTGATACCAAGCAGTTTTTTGACCGCTGTAGAACGTATATCGATGATAGTATCGACATAGCCGATTTCTTTCAAATACCTAAAGAATAAAAGTGAGTATAAATATTCAAAATTTATATTTTTTTGTTCTTTATTTACTGTCTAAGTAATTGACGCCCTTGTTTGAAAGAGACACTACTGCCACCAAATGAAAGACTAGTATCTTCTTTCAAATCATCTAAAAAATTCAGAAAGATTTACCAGTTCAAAAAGAAAAGCTTTTGTCGAACGTCCGATAAAAGAGACATTAATTTCAACGCTCTTTTTAAGATTAAATGACAATTATAAGAACATAGAGTATAACATAAGCAGTGACGTACCGTCTTCCAGATGATTTTCTGCTGCATTCAATTTCGGATCTTCAACTGGTGCATTATCTGTACCATACTTCAGTTTGTTAAATTTCAATCTGTAAAAAAAGAGTAGACCGTTAGAATAATTCAGTAAGTGATCAATTGCACTTTTACCTTTCTTGTTTGAGTGCATACTCAAGCATTTTAATGCGTTTCACTAGTGCACTTTTTAAATTTTCTTGCCCCTGTCGTTCTCCTTGTAAAAATGCAATGCGAGCCTAAAGAAAAACAGTTAAAAATTTATGTAAACAGTTTTCTACATTTGTCTTACTAGTAGTTCGGCTCGCTCTGTTTCCCATTGTTGACGTTCTATTTCGAAACGTGTCCATTCATGCTGCAGGAAATGCAATATTCCCGGTACTGTGTATAATGGTCTTTGTGGATCCACTGTGGTTACGGGTGCAGATGATGACGTTGCTTCAGGCTGATATTGAACGCCTATATTCGCTTCACCCCCGTCCAGATTATTCATCTTCTAATTTGATAAAATAAGCCAACCCCGTTGAACGGGACAACCATCCAACAGAAGATGTAAGAATAAAATAAATAATCAAAACGTCAAAATCTGAAAAAAATAATATTTTTAGTAAACAATGGACTTTGCTCTTAAACGTTAGTCGAACAAGTTACCAACCACTTAGCACGTAATATAAAATATCCAACATCTTTATTTAAAAGAAAAAAACATATCGACACCAATATTTACAGATAAGTACTCTTTAACTTTGAAAACTTCTATAATTTTGAATTTCATCAACTAGTTTTTGACATTCGTCATCATCTAATTTACTTTCTAAACTTGGTATTAATGTTTTTGCTTCCATAGCTTGTGTTGGACAAAGATTTGATAATAATGCCGCTTCAAATTTATGTAATTTGAATGAACCACTGTTATCTTGTGGAAATAATAAATTTCTTACAGCACCAATTGCTTCTTTATTTTTAAATTTACTAAAGCGTTCACAATATGTTATGGTATCATTGAACGCTTCTGATAACGGTGTTTCATCGTCATCGTCTCCCATACCACCATTCATACTTAATTGTTGCTGCTGTTGTCGTCGACTTTCTAACATCATTAAAACTTCAGATATCATCATTGGCTCCGCATTATCAAATTCTTTTGGAAATTTTAATTGAGCCGCATCTTCTTCTTCCTGAATTAAACAAAAATATTGCACATGTGCTAATTTCCTCTTTTAGTCTACGTACTTGAGCAGGCAATGACATTCTTTCTCTTAATGACGAACGCAGAGAAATAATAGTTACAAGTATCTAAAATGATGATGAGCTTACTGCTTTATACGTGATATTTTACCAATAATATTCAACCATCAATGCGTAGACAACTTCAGATATTTACGAACAATGAGGAAAGAAGCAACACTTTCTATATTTGACCTGTCAAGAAAGTGGAGAACGATCTGTGACTTAGGGGACTTTTGTACCAATACACTGACCATCAAAGTCCTGTAGTATATCTCTAGTTTCAAACAAGATTAATAAAACTTTTCCTCAAGAGTAAGCTTTTAATGGTTTTTCTCTGCCTTTTAAAATGTTGCATGTAAAATATTTTCTCATTGCGAACTATGGAATTTCTGTGCCTTGGTCACAGCTATTTTATTAATACGTCATATTTATAAGCAATAAAAAGCATTGAGTTTTACACACGTTTTATAGTCAGTTTTTCCTCTCAAAGATGGCTATCGTTAAGCTTTAAAAAAAACTGAAAAATAACTCTGTTAAGCCCACCTTGGAGCCATCAAATCGTCATAAATTTTGAAGAATTGAAAGCTTTCAGAGTTTGCTCTGAGATTCTTTCAGTCGAATTTACTCGAAAAAGTTATCATTTATGAATAGGCAGTTCATTTTATCAAAAAAATATCTTATCCTTAGAAAAAACCGATCAAAATCAATTTCTATTCACTTCTTCATGATGTTCTGTTGTCACTTTGCACAGAGTTAAAATTGACGTCTAGTCGTTTCGAACTTCGTGTTGTTTTTGACAGTCGGCAAGAACAAGCTCTTATGCTGATTTCACAAGATGCCCTCAAAAATGGTCGCTGTACAATTCTGAAAAATATATTAAAAAACTTTTGATTCGTCCGACCGTCTATTGGCCACGAAAGCACCGATGAATTACAATCGCTCAGATGTCGCTGTCTAAGATAAATGTCTGTGATTTAACGACTAAGAAAAAAAAAAGTGCTTCCTTTCGTGATTCTTCGACATTGTTTTTAGGTGGATTTTCATAACCTGAAATAAATCGCAGAACAATCGCAATCAATAATTATTCATTCAAAGTAAAATTGAGCTTCTAACCGTCTAAATGCACTTAAACTATCTATACAGCTTGTGCACGTAACGCGTGACTTCGCTGATTAAGTATTTTGAAAAACAATTTTCGAACTCGATACATCTGAATATATGACTAGATGCAGTTTTCTTCTGATCACGAATCTAAAATCTATTGTTCATAAAAGTTGGATTTTGACGCTATAAATCGGATATTTTGAATTTTCTAACCAAGAAATTGTTCGAAAGAAAGTTGAGTGACATGTTCCTAAATGCAGACTTTAATTTTCTACAAAATGACTTATGAATTTTTGCGGTTAGTGCCTTTAAATCAGTTGTACATATTTGTAGAGTTTCCAACTTTCTGTACAATTTTCGGTCTCCTGAGAGGCTGTAGGAGCCTAATTCTTGTGTAGACTGAGTACAATCGATGACAAATCCAAGCCCTGTTAATATGAAAAGTTTTCGAACGTGATAAGTGCCCCAAATGAGGTCTACAAAAACTGTGTTACTGCGTTACGAAAAATGTCACTGCGTTACGTTTTTCTTTGACATTTTATAACTCAAGGAAAAGAGTAATCAAAGAAACATTTTTACCATCAGGTAGCTGATGAAAGAGCTATACCATTTTATGATCATTGGTTGCGGTTTAGGGGTCTTTTTTTGTCATTGCGTTACGCTCCGCAGAATCTCTCTAGCTCCTCAAGAATCAGACTCACCGACTTCATTCTTTCAAAATACGTAGGACTTGATGGTTGCATCGAATGACGCAAAAACGAACTTTCTAATAGTTCTATTTTTTGAGAAAACTTGAAAATACTAGGTCAAAAATGTCATTGCGTTACGTTTAGACAAGCTGTGTAGGAGATTGAAGAAGGTCAAAATTCATGAAATGAGCAATAATGAATGTTTAGCTCCGCTCAAGACGGGGTTTCGACCAGGCATTGGCGAGTTCGACGGGATACAGAGTCCGAGTCCTTAACATTAAGAACTGAGTCCGAGTCCCGAGTCCATTTCGAGTTTGGTAATCTTTTAGATTCTTTTTTGATGAGTGTGGTTTATTTCTCTTTTTCAATTTATTGAACTCTGGATAGATGTTTGATTTTTCGTAAATAAGGTTATTTTGCATGTCCGTCTCCCAGACAACATCTTCGATTTCTTGTGAAACAGAAGGTGTTGTTATTTCGCTTTTCATTTTTCTCTGTTCATTTATGTTAAAAGTTGAGACATACCGGTGTTGCATCATCTCATACGACCAGAGATGTTCGATTCTCGAGTTAGAACCGAAACGAAAAGAACCGCAGTTTCGGTTCCGAACTTAGCACAGAACCGTGGTTCCCGGTTCTCAGCTCAGAACCGGAAAATAATTTTTCAGGTAGTAGCAATTCAACGAAACAGAATTCATTTTATAGTAAACGAAAGGATTCTTCCAAATGATGATAGGCAAATATATCTTTTTGTAGCTTTATTTGTCAATGGTATGTTTTCATCTTGTTAAAAGAAAGGCAAATCAAATAGTTTCGGTTCCGAAAAAAGGAATCGCTAAGAAACCGCAGTTCCGGTTCCCGATGAAGAACCAGACGTAAGAGAACCGAGTTTCCGGTTCCTCATGCGGAATCGAACCGCGGTTCTGGTTCTGCACAAGAACCAAGAACGCAACATCTCTACATACGACACGCACGCGCACATTAACGCGATCTATTTGTGTCTGTTGGATGTCTTAAAGGCATTTGATTCTATACCGCATGACTCAGTGATTTGGGCGTTGTTGCGCACAGGAGCTCCGGACGAATCTATCAAATTAATGGAGAATCAGTATGCGGGAGCACATACCAGTATATCGTATGATGATAAGAGTTCGTTGTTGATCCAGCTGAAAAAGGGAGTAAAACCTGGCGATCCTGTATCATCCTCAACTTAGTGCTCGATGAACTTTTCGAGTTGCTAGGTGATCGCTTCGGATACAGTCTCGACAGAGTGGGAAGGGCAAATGCCATGGCATTTGCAGATAATTTTGTTTTGCTGTCTGGCTCTAAAGTCGGGCTACAGAGTCTACTGGATACCAGAATCGACCTTTTAACAGCGAGAGGGCTAGAACTCAACGTCAACAGTCTTGGTCAAGGGCTGCAAAGGAAAATATCGAAAGTGGCCACAGAGCTTATGTTTGAGGTGAAAGGATAAAGCATCTCGATGATTCAGACACCGTTAAACACCTCGGGATTCAACTTACATCATTCGGAGCGCGGACAGTAAAATTGCAGTGGATGCTTTGAAAGCATTATTGAAGGCGTCGAAAGTATCGGCTCCAAAACCACATCAGAAACTGTATATGTTTCGGTTCCATCCAGTACCACTATTTGTATACCCACTCGTACATTCGCAATGCTACTCGAAGTTACTACATAAGATCGATACTGTTGTTAGAGTATGCCTCAAACGCATTGTCTATCTGCCCACTTCCTTATACAACGAATTCTTGTACTTGTCTAGTCGAGAAGGAGGCTTGTAAATTATTTAATATAGCTGGGTTCGCCAAAGTAAGACTGTATCGTTCAATCTGCCTATCGCAAAGAGTAGTGTTCAAGAGGACAGGACGGCTATAAGACCTGCAGAAGGTGTATTGCTGAACAGGAGTCTCTCATTCATAAACTTCGGTTGTGTCACACCGATTCTTTCATTACATCTATATTTAATTAATGTTAAAACTAGAATCGATTCAAAATACAAAAACTCAAGTTCGTTCGAGTCCGACCCTTTCAAAAGAAACGCAAGTTAAAGTCCAACTCCGATTCCTCAAAAAAAAAAAACCTTTCATGCCTGGTTACTCTCTCGAAAACGTACCACGTTTACATCGACTTTATATCCCAACAGTTTGAAAGTAATAGCACTAGTTCAGCTCGAGGCCTTAATGACGAATATCACGTTTAAAAGATTTCAAATCAACAGCATCATGGTCTTATATACCTGTGGGGACCCCACTTTCCCGCAGACCAGACCTTTTCTGAGCATTTTCATCATTCTTCAGCGAAACACTTTCATGAACTGGTGTCGTCAGATTACAATCTATATGTGTAGCGCAGCAAAATCCGTAACGGACACAAAATTCTAAAATGTTAAGGAAGTTCTCAGGAGAACTTTTATAAAATCGTGTTTTCCGAAAAATGAGCTTTTTTTCTAAACCATATTTCACCCATAGAATCATGTCAACACACGACAACAAGGTATGCATTCGACGCATCTTTCCAAGCTCTATTCTCATTGAAATTAAAAGACTTTGCAGCACTGTACATATAGATTGTAATCTGACGACATCAGTTCATGAAAGTGTTTCATTGAAAAATGATGAAAATGCCCAGAAAAGGTCTGGTCTGCTGGGAAGTGGGATCCCCAAGTGGGGTGGAGAAACATCGGTCGAATAAAATTAAAATTATATTCGTAGAGTATCGTGCTCTGCCTCACTTCTAATAGAATTGAATGAAAACTGCTAAACATCATGTTGCACTGCCAAGCACTATATCGTCTTGCCGAGCGCCATGTCGTACTGCTGAGCACCATGAAGTTTACTAATTATTTATAAATTAATTAGGTAAATTAAGGTTCGGTCCGAAATTCCTTTCAGACTTTCGGCCCGGGCCAAAAAGTTCTTGGGCTGAAGTTCAGGCCTCCCATCCGAATATTCGATTCATAACGCCGAACATTTGCCTGCACCTTCTTGCTGTATTTTCAAGATGAAATTTCCATGTGACATCTGATGAAAGATAAACTCCTAGCAATTTTATATTTTTTTCGACCGTTATTTGCTTCCCACCTAATAAAAGAGGTGGGAACTGCTCTGGTGGTTTTTGATTAGAAACGGCATATAGCAGCATTTATCGATATTTAAATCTATCTCATTTCTACACACCACTTCGACATAATATCTAGGAAATTCTGTACCTCGGATAAATCTGTAGAATAACGGGAGGAAATATCTGGCATTTGGCATACACAACGAAATTATTTTAACGTGATCAAGGCGGATAGTAAAAAAATGCAAAGGGTAGAGTCACATGGGGTAATTCTGATAATCGCCTAAAACTTTTCAGATATTTTAAACATATTTATGTCATCTTTCACCAGAGAAAATCAGTATTATGCAGGTAGATAGTGCTGACTCTTAGCTATCTACTGACGTAAAAATTTGCCTAAAATTCGTTAACATTAATTAATTCTAATCAATTTCCAGGGAATAGGTTTAGAATTATCATAATTCCCCAACATTTGGGGTAATTATGATAACTACAGCCAAAATAGCTGGAATGAACTTAAACCATTTAGTTTCAACAGGAAATTTGGAGTAAACTGACTAAAAATTACATCACCTTGTAGAGAATTTTCTGCTCTATCTCCCATATGAATTGTCAGTCATTTGGACTTAGTATAAATTAGTTAATGAGAAGTAAAAGTCATTCATTTTTCTTCTGTTTTTCCTCTATGTTTGTTAGCCTCTATCTCTATATGTCGTCGGTGTCTGTCTCTTGCTTTCTCTCTGTTCTATATACTTTACACCTGTATCATACAGACAGGCAGTCATATATTTAAATTCGAAACAAAGAAAACCGTCCACGTTTGATTTATTACAACTGAATTTCTTTTTTTCTAAAAGGTCTGTGGCATTCGTCCTAGACTTTTTCTGCGATAGGTCAGTTACGCAAGATCCTTAGGCGTAATTACGCAAAATGGTTTTGGTAATGCAATAATTTTCAGATGTTTTTCATCTCGAAGTTATGCGCTATCCTTTTATAGTAATTTTCTTGTTTCACAAGATATAGATGAAGAACTGCTTTTCTGAAGATAAAGTAAAAAAACCATTTTTTTTATCGTTTTCCTTGCTTAGTCGAATCAAGTTGAGTTAAATATTTTGGCTTTGTTGTTATTTTGCACGTATCCTCTGATCACTTCCTAAAGTCAGTCAACAGGCATTTCTTGAGTCTCCACCCAAACGATAGTGCCATGATATCACAAAAATAGTTTTCCGATATCTCTATTCTTCTGAGCTGTGCTCCAGTTTACACAAGTAAGAAAATCATTATTGTGCAATAAATTTGTAAAATAAAGCGCTATTTGGCATGTAGATTCCATCGAAAATAATGCGTTAGAGACAATTTCGCGTTATACACAGAAAAAACTGCTAGTTACGCGATATTATGGAAAAGTTACGACATTTTTTCCGAACAATTACCAAATCAAGACTTTTGTGTTATTTTCCAAAACTTTTGGATGTTTTACGCATTATTTTATGAAAAAGATTTTAATTCAAAAGTATGCTTAAATATCTTTTGGCTTAACGCACAATTACGAAAATATTCTGCAAAAATCACCGTAAATTCTTAACTTTTAGTGCAAAAACTTTTTAAGGGTGAACAATTGAATAGAATCTATAAACAATTAGATTCCACAAAAATAAATAAAGGACAATACGTTAAATGATAAGACTCAATATACTGAAATTCTATTTTGTCGGAAAACATGCATTAAGGGCTCCCCTCCCTCAGAAATTATCTCCGACACCGTACATCCGATCTTGACGAAACTGTCCATAAATGCTAGGCACAATGAGTTACGGGAATGAAAAGAGTTTTTTGTCTCCAAGTCTTACACTTCAGGAGTTTTCGCGAGATCAAGGTCCAAAAAGGACCCTGAAGTGCGTCCCAAGATTTTTTAATGTAGTTCAAGCTGGAGAGTTCGGGTTTGTTTTATTTTAAACTAAACACCTAACTACATTGCCTGACCGGCGCCGATTTTTCAATTAAGCCTTTATTGGTTTCTAGGTAACCAACAATCTCCAAAACCCAAAAAAGCCTTTCCAATTTTCTAAAACTCCTCAGTTTCACAAAAAACGAAGACCTAATTCAAAAATCGACGCTTGTCAGTCCATGTAGTTTCTTTTCCTCTTTTAAACAAAAAAAGAATGAACTCTCTACGACAAACTGCTATTAAAAATCTTGGGACGCACTTCAGGTGTAATTCTTATATAGAGAAAAAGATGTATTAAACGCTGTATGAAATACTCGATTTTAGGACCTCTAGGAAAATGTCTGTAACTTTTTGACAAGGTCATACAGAGTTGTGCGAGGTCTTATTTTGATCAAAAAATAAAAATTTTGACTGTATAAGTATCCAGGAAAAAATTATTATTTGAAGACCCGGTTCTTCGAGGCTCTCAGGAAACTTGCTTAAAATCCCCGAAAAACCAGTTTTGTAACCAAAAACAATACAGTTTGTGGAAGTAGACACTTCAGGCTATCTGACTATGTACGTATTTCAAAACCGATTTTTGACTGAAAATCATCATTTCTGAGGGGGGGGCCATAATAATGAATTGGACGCAACGCGATAAAAAAACAAAATTGTTTAATCATACTGTTCACAGACTCAGCGACCTAACGTATAATTGTCACAAATCGATTATAGTTTGTCTCTAAAGCTGTTTATTTTATCTTTTTTCGTAGCAGGAATAAGGACATATAGACGTAAAAAAAATCAAAAGAGTGAATTATATCCAGACTATTATTAAAGGGAGGATCACCACGAATGTATATTATCTTGCCGAAGCCAGTCTAATATGCCTTCTTCATCTGTTAATAGTATGTTTTGTGTTATGCTGACAAATCAAACTTTTCATCTCATAACTGATTCATTAGAAATAAAAACACAGGAGAAAATTATACAACACTTTCGTACATTGTTATTTCGTGTCTCGTAGGTTCAGTGTTATTTGTATTGATCGATTCGTTTTGAGTTCTATGTTGCGATAGGTCGTTTAAACAAATTCTTGATGTTGATCTTACTCTATTATTCTTAGGAGTAGACATTTGCTCAGATGTTTTTACAGTTTCAAAATGTGTCGATGTGTCATCTGTGTAGAGAAGCGGTAGTACGACATACATATTTGTAGATTGAATTTTATTATTATTGTTAGCAGTTATATTTTGAGACGAATCAATGAGTGAATTTTCGAATAAAAGTTGATTTCCATCATTTTCAGTTTCAAGTTTGGGTTTTAGTCTGACATTTGAGGGTGTTTGAATACAATTTGCCGTTAGATCTTGAAGTTGCCTAAAACGAGAAAACATATTAGATTAAGTTGATGCAATATCGATTCACTGTATTATTCTGCCGGAAATACTCTCATACGTGTTTTCTAATTCTTTTATTCGTTCTTCTAGTATAGAAATTTTTGTTAATAAAAAGTTTTCACGTTTTTTCGAACTTAATGAACGATAGTTATTGGTCATTTTCGTGTTTGATATTGGCTGATACTCCGAAAACGCTCTTCCCAAACTCTGAACGATCTAAATAGTATTAACGTAAATCTGTTAGAATATTAATATAGAATAGAATGATACATCTCAGCGTTACTCCGAATATCTTCGTATAAGCATACGCATTACATTGCGTATGCTTACACGAATTCTACTTATATCTTACGAGTACATTTACGTACGGGATACCGACAATCAAATCTCACTTTTGAATAGTTTGTTTTTTTTGATCGTAAAATGTGTGAATATACATATTCCCACAACAAAATAATTGTTGCTAATCCAGTACCAGCAAATAGTAAAAAAAATGCTGATATAAAATCAAGTGCACCCAATTTCTGACTACTACTGAGCTGAGAATGACCCTCAGAATTTGTTCTACATGCACCAGTAAACCAGAATCGTCGTAATCTTTCAATCTCGCCTATAAGAAGATTAGAATGTTTCATTTTAATCTAGATAAACATTGTTTAGCTTTACCTGAATGGTGTAATGCAATTATTTCTTTATCGATCATAGCTTTGAATTTTGACTGCTTTGGAAAGCCGATACCGTAACCAGTCATAGCATACCAGTTACCAACCACACGCAATTTGCACTCATCATCTTGTCCACTATAATAATCGAGAACAACAGCATCGTACAAAAATGCATTTAAGCGTCTGCAAAGAAAAAAGAAAAGTCAATGTTGAATCCAAATAAAGTTGTCTTTATGATACAGGTAATTCTTTATTGTTTCTACCCTGCTTTTAGAGCTTTTATTCCATCAGATATATTTCGTTGCATAAATTGTCTCATGTACGAATGAATTTGTTTGTGATTTGTTTTTACTACCTCGTCTGTACTCTAAAGTCCAATAAAATATAAAATAGAAGCTAAGAAAACTTAAAAAATACCAACTCCATTGGCAACTGTTCCAAATTTAAATGGTGGTTTCACTGACAATGGATTTGACAACTGAAATGAGACAGAATCATCGAATCTATAGTATTTTAAGAACAAAAGAAAATTTGTCTACCAGAACATCATTAATACCAGTTAGTTCGAAATAAACTTCTTTTGTTATCATAAATGCAGCTATAATCAATATATTCCTAACTAATCATTTTCCATTAGATAGAAGATTTTTTGGTTCATACCTAAATTTGCTGTATAACTTGCAGTAAATGCCAAGCAAAAGCAACTCCAAATATTACCCTGTTAAATATTCATTGTATTAATAGTATGAGTGTTATTGTACTAGGTATCCTTACCATAAATTTGGATGTAAAACATTTTGGATAGATAACTTTAGCAGGAGCCTAATGGAATAAGAAAACATCTTAACTTCGATGAACTTAAACGAATAAAAATTATCCTACCTTAAATAATATAACCCAACTTAACCAAACAGATTGAGAAAATGTTATTTCGTCTAAAAACTTAATCTCCTTATTGCGGAAAAGATCTAATCAAATTCATTACTAGAACACGATTTTTTTTCTGAATTCGATTACTCTTAGGAGTATCCCTTCCTCATTTTGGGCTTTCCGTAGAAATGCTGTGAAATAAAAACTAAAAATCACTAAGGCTGCATATTTCAGAACTGATTGGAAACTCAATAGAACACTTTTTCGTTTTTGTTTCAAGTTTTTAACTATTGCCGTTCACTAGTTTTCCAGAAAACTCGGTTTTTCATTGGACCACATTACGACCCCTCCTGAAATTTCATCCGATCCAGTTAAAAATTTTACCAGAGGTACTCAAGGTCATATCGCAGAGGTACAAGTTTGGAATTTTCTTTTAGACCTTTCTTTGCCGAGTTATAAGAAAAATACCAAAAAACTTTCAAAAACCAAGTTTTCAAATTTTAGAAACCCTATAACTTGGTAAAGAAAGGTCAAAAAGAAAATTCCAAACTTGTACCTCTGCGATATGACCTTGAGTACCTCTGGTAAAATTTTTAACTGGGTCGGATGAAATTTCAGGAGGGGTCGTAATGTGGTCCAATGAAAAACCGAGTTTTCTGCAAAACTAGTGAACGGCAATAGTTAAAAACTTGAAACAAAAACGAAAAAGTGTTCTATTGAGTTTCCAATCAGTACTAAAATATGCAACCTTATTGATTTTTAGTTTTTATTTCACAGCATTTCTACGGAAAGCCCAAAATGAGGAAAGGGGTACCCTTAATTTACGATTTAAATGTTACCTTTTTGCGTTGGATGAATGATTTCGACCATATAGTTGCGTAGTGATTTTTTATTTTTATTTGTTTTATACTAAATGTAATTCTGTTCAATTATAGTTAGTAATTTTTATTCGTCTTATTTTTACTTTTCGAATATTTGCAAAGGTTTTCTGAAAATATTCAAAAGAATAAATTGAAATTGCCACACCATGTAATGAAAGTACTAAGGTAAGTATCCAAATTCCATAATCGTATGGTTCTGAACAAGTAAAAACATTCATGATATTAATTATAAGTAATATATAGCCTAAATCACTATACTTAAAAAGGCAGTTGTTGAAATTTCCCCTGGCCGCATGGTAACAATGATTGCAATTCCTGTTTCCATCAATGGCACACTAAAATCAACGGCATTATTGCGTTCTGTTGTTACTTTTAACGATGTCAGTGTTAAATCAGCACGATGTTTGACAAGCTCAGCCATAAGACCATTCCATTCATTCTAAATGTAATATAAATTGTTTTTGTAATACACACATCTGGATAGTTTCAGAATACCTACAGTTAAAGGATCCCTAGCACCCCAAGTCTTATCTAGTACTTGATATAATTCATATTCAAATTTTAATCGTTCTTTCAATGCATTGAATATGTCGATGTAGAAACCAGAGCAGCAACGATAATAATTTCTGTCACTGTGATTAGCGTAACTAAATGATAAAATGTGTTTTGAAAAATTTGGATAATAACATCAAACCATCACTATCCATTTCACAATTGAGTGACCGTGGACGATTTTTGAATAATACAGGTCGAACAATCTTATAAAATCTTACGCATTTTTCTAGAGAAAGGTTTTATATAGATAGTAGTTTTTCAGTCCTTCCGATTGTGTACTTCACTAGACTATACATATCCTCTCTGGTAACGTACAGCACTAGTAGCGGTGAGAATAAGAATAACAGGATAAATTTGCTATATTTTCGTATCG
>CAJNOQ010003895.1:0-18830 GCA_905250885.1 Didymodactylos carnosus
TGCCACCTCCACCGCCCAAGGGTGTAGCTTGTTCGAAAAGCAAATATATCCCAGTAGTTACGAAGGATAGTTGAATAAACGCTGAAAGTTTCATCGAGTTTGAAGAACATTTTACATATAGTGGGAGGTTTCCCATGGAATCACCCTTCTTCATCAGCAAATACATCGTTTCGACGCAGCTTTATCTCCTGTTTCGAATGAGATATTATTCCAACAAATCAAACATAATTTAGCCTTAGAGAATGAAAAAAATACTAAAGATGGTGCTTTTTACAGAACATCATAGGACAGGACCTTATTTAAAACATGTTTTATCTCGGTAAGCATGAACTCCAGAGTTGGAACCGGACCATCCGGTTGAACTTTGCAACCGGCCGGTTAACACCGGTCTTTTTACCAGTTTAACTACACTTCAACCGACCGGTTGCTGTCGGTTTCGAATCACAAGCGAGAGATGACTACTGTATAACAAAAGTTCGAGATGTCAACTGGAATCGCCCAAGGGAGGTTGAAAAAGGCAGTAGATCCAAAAATGATCTATTAATTCATTTTACATTTGTCCTATACCTGGCGAATTTCGGATATAGATGAACACAGGTTAAAATTTTCTTCCATTATTCTTTCACATTTCGAAAACATTTCCTTCTTCATGAAATATTAGCCCGAAAAAAAGTTTTTTTTCTCCATTAAAACGTGATTAATCTATATTGTTTTTCCTACTGAGTTTCATACACCATCAGAAATTAGTCCGCGAATTTTTCTTCGTTTCGTATTGGGTTGAACTTCGTGCTCAATACCTCACGTTAATACTGAAATAACCATAACAGGAAGATTTTGAAAATACACAAGCTTAGCTTTCTGCAAAAAATCGGTTTTTCACAAAATCCGGACTTTAATCTGCTATGGAATCGACCGGTTTTTTACCAGTTGAACTCCAAAACTGAACCGGCCGGTTTATTACCGGGTGAACTACGCATTAAACCGGCCGGTCCAGTTAGGAAAAATTCAACCGGTTCCAACTTTGATGAGATCTACAGGTCTAAAAGAATTTTCATAACCCCAGTTTCAGAGGTAGAATGGAATGAAATCGTTAAAAGTATACGTTAGTTGTTTTCACGTTTTAACCTTTCTCGACTCTATGGTGCACCTCCTCTTAAATCGTGACGTCCTTCATTTCTTTTTCCATTACAGACCATACAAATGTTAAAGTTTAACTCTCTATTGGCATTCTCCTTTACCTCATTGTCCTATTTCTTAAGACAGCTTCAAAAAGTAGATCTGGTTACAACGGTACCGAATCTTTCAAAAAAGCAAAGACGGCCCCCAAGATTCTATTACATCTGACTGCCTCGCTGAACTCCCCAATAGTGACGTAAGGATATTCGGTTCTCGGTTCCAGAACCGCCGTTCTTAGTTCTTAGCTTAGAATCGGAAAATAATTTTTCAGGCGTGGCAATTCAACGACATTATTTTATAGTAAACGAAAAGATTCTTTCAAGCGATGACAGGCAAATATATCTTTTTCTAGCTTTATCAACAGTGTGTTTTCATCTTGTTAAACGAAAGGCAAGTCAAAAAATCGGTTCCGAAACGAACCGTCTAAGACATCGCGGTTCCGGTTCCCGTTGAAGAACCGAAAATAGGAGAACCGCGCTTCCGGTTCTTCACAAGAACCGAGAACCGAACATTCCAAACAGTGAATGCTTGCCTCTAATATATAACATTCTAAAATATATATTGCACACGACACGTTTTGGGGTTGGGCATCGCAGTGTAATCAGAGCATTTCTTGCACACAGCTTTCATGCTTTAAAGTTGTCCATATTCAAAATGTCCGTATGTCACAGCTCCGTACCGACACATACACACAAGCGCATAGACACTTAATTTTGTATGACCCTAGACTTTTTGTTTTTTTCGTTTATTTTTTCCTATAAAAACGAAGTTGAATTTAAAGCATTGAATTTAAAATCCACAAGTGAGACCGGGCGATATCGAAAAATCATGTATGACACAGCCTTCGATTGAAAATCAGACACTGATTCTAAATTTGGTGTTGGTTTTGGGTCGAAGCTATATAATAAACGAGAAAATAAGTAAAAAAGGGTCTCCTGTAGGCTCTAAAACGAGTTTTTTAACTTGATTAAGCATAAGTAAACGTAAATTTAAACATATTATTTGTTCATTTTATAGAGAACCCTTTTATTAATTTTCTGCTAACTCAATAGTGTTATTTTTCATTATCGAAAAAATGATGACTTGCTATATCCAAAGTATCATATGTTGATATCATCGGTTAGACAAATGCTTTCTATTGCAATGTCGGAAATTCTAAATATTTTTATTTTATAGAAGAACATGTTAACTTTCCGAATCTTAATGATTTTCGACACAAATCTTCTTGTAGCATCCAGACAACGTTCATCTTTTAGCATGATTCACACTGCTTCATATCAGAAAACTTTCATTAGACATGAAAAACACCAGTGGACCCATTCCATATCTTATATTTACCCTCCTTTTACCGTGATGAGATCAAAGGAAGAACCCAGGAAGAAATTTTGGACCTTCGCAGGTCCTTTTAATGTATTAAGTTCTCTTAAGTTAGATTCATGCGCCACAATAAGGCATTCGAACGCACTAAAGTAGACAATTTCGCACCGCTAATACGTGTGAACGCATTAAAAGGGCAAAAATCGAACCTGAATCGCAGGTCCGAAATAGTGTCCGATGCCTTACAATGTGTTAAATCTAAATTTTATACCAAAAATGTGTCCAAACGCATAATTTTGTCCAAAAATGGCCAAAACTAAGCCTTCGGAAGGTTTAGAATGTGTCAAAAGAAGGTTTTCGCAGCCTGCGGATATTAGTTCGCATTAGGAAATCCGAAGGCTTCTAATGCGTTCGAAGGAGTGAAATGTAATTACGAACGCCTTTACATACATTAAAAAATTGTTGAGCGCGTACAGATAGTGAATATTAGTCATGACGTTCCACGCGTTCCACATCTTAACGAGTGTTAAGACCTGGTGTAATTTTGAACGTCTTCGCATAGGTTAAAAAATGGAACGCATGTACATAATGCATTTTCTTAGTCCATGTGAAGGCATTCTGACTTTCTTATTCCTTCGAAAGAATGCGCTATAGAATGACAAAGGGCTTTGCACGCATTAAGAAAGTGGAATGCGTGCGAAAAGTGAACTTTTTTGATCTCTTGCATTATTTAATGACTGTGCAAGGATGAAATGTAATGACGAAGCGCTTTGCACGCAGTAAGAAAGTGGAATGCGTGCGAAAAGTGAACTTTTTTGCTTCCTTTACGTTTATTCCATTATTTAATGAATGTGAAGCGATGTAATCTAACCACGAACGGCTTTGCATCCGTTTCCCCGTACCTACCCAAGCAGACAAACTTTTCGAAAACGCGTTTAAGCGCACAAAAAGACAAAAAATCTAGAAAAAGTGGGCGTGTTTGAGTGACAATCGGGGTTCCCGACTGTGAGCGAAAAACGCCTATTTTTCGCCCTTCTGGTGCGTTTAAACGCGTTTTCAGCCCAAAACGCGTGTAAATACATAAAAAAAAGAGAAAAAGTAGTCGTTTTTCTACACATTTATTGAAGAACAAAAAAGGCGCGAACTTACGAAAAATTTGAATGAATGAACTTGCATTGATTTTTAACGCGTTCCCATCCATTAAATGACGATGACGGCAAACAGTTGTTTACATGCCTTCGTATCGTTAACTTGCCCAAACGCGTTAAAAACTATAATTCTGCTAACGCCTTCTACTTGATGTATGAATTCAAGTCAGTTGAGAAACGGGAAGGCGTGCGAACGCCTTATTTTATAACGCCTGAGAAGCGTCAGAGCCCGTAAAAGTTTTCTAAAGACGCTACAATGCATTAAAACTTGACATACATTATAGACGTTTATAAAAATAACGCATTCGAACATCTTTCACATGGGGAACTCTAGAGAACGCGCTAAAAATCTAAGAGTCGTGTAAAGCCTTAAAATGTGTCAAAAGAAGGTTTTTAACGCCTTTAAGACGGAAAACAAAATTTTAATGCATGCAAAGGACTTGCGAGAATCCAAAATTTCTTCCTGGGAAGTATGTTACATCTTAGTTATCCGTGTTAGTTATGTTATACAATTAGTTATCTTAGTTATGTTATACAATAACGATGGATAAAATTTATTTTATTGAGATCTACATTGATTATTATTGTTGTTTTTTTACGTTTATTATTTAATTTGACATATCAACGCGCAGCATGTAAAACATTTTGATACGCTTTCGTTCTATTTTTTTTAATTTTAGCGTGTAAGTGCTGGAATTAGCATCAACTTTTTTCGTCTATTTCGTGTTATACGTTTCGTTAAACTATTGAATCGAGGTGAAGGAATTCGTACATTGTTATGGACATTTATTAAATCATTTAAGGTAAAATCTATTTAAGATGAATTTTGCCTGTTTTGAAAATTTCTTAAATTTTTTCTTCTTCTTTCTAGGCATTGCCCTACGTCTCGCTAATTATCGCTATGTTATTTTTTATCTATGCTGTTATTGGTATGCAGGTAAAAGTATAGCTGATTGTTCTTGGACGGATACTTGAAAAAAATAATGTAATTTTTTTATTACTATTTAGATCTTTGGAAAAATTGCTTTGGACGATAATACACAGATTGATGTTAACAATAATTTCCAAACATTTTTTAGTTCATTATTTGTTTTATTTCGGTGTGTATTTATTTGTTATGCTATTTCTTATGTTATTTGAGGAGCGCCTGATGCATTTTTTTTTTTCGTTTTTCTACAGATGTGCGACTGGTGAAGCATGGCAAGAAATTATGTATGCGTGTGGACGAAGTGCAAGTCTAAAATGTGATGAAAGATCCAAACCAAAAGCCAGTGATACATGCGGCAGCTATTTTTCAATACCATATTTTCTCTCATTTTATATTCTTTCTTCATTACTCGTAAGTTATTTGCTATAAATCTATATTATTAGTTACCCATATATCTTTCTGTTCTCCGCAATTGAAGATGATTAATTTGTTCGTGGCTGTTATTATGGATAATTTTGATTATTTAACGCGTGATTGGAGTATTCTTGGTCTACATCATCTTGATGAATTTGTTAGATTATGGTCCAAATATGATCCAGAAGCAAAGTAAGAATATTAGTAAACACAAAATCGACGGCAAAAAATAATTTCGGACACCAGCACTAATCACTGGATAATGCCGAACTAAACACTTGGAAGTTGTAAATCTACTACGAAGTATAACACCACCGTTAGGTTTTGATAAATTTTGTCTAATAAAGAAGTCTGCCTATTTTCAAAAAGTTATTGCAGGTTTGAAATTCCGGAGAACAGCTGCAGTTATCGAAGTTGCGATCAAATGGTGATCCATAGTCGATATTTACAGGAAAACAATTTTTTCTGGCACCTGGAAGTGCAGGTTTGAGGGGTTGTGTCACATACACAAACAATGAAAGTCTCTCAATTGTCTGCATATGATACATCATTCGATCCCAAATTCGACGCTCATTCTACCCATGAGAAAATTTTATCGACTTTTCACACGTGAGGGACCGTGAAATGTCAGCTTGGACTTTCACGAAATTTTGTAGGTAAAAACAGCAAGTTTCACGACAGTTTGGTCGCGTTGTTGCAACATCACATGCGTGGCTACGCGTGAAAAATCTTCACACGTGTACACAAGTGAACAATCTTCACGCGTGATTACGTGTGAAAAAACCTTGACCATGCCGACCATCTATAGTCAACTGACTATACATGGTCAAGGTGCAGATTTCATCAATGCAACTTCATCTATAACTTTTTCCACGTGTGACCACTAGTTTCAAAATATCACATTTTATATATATCACCGCAAAGTAAGAGTCGAACCAGGGTACTTTGAATTAGAAATCTACGATACTACTATTGAGCTAACTTGCCTGAGAAACCACTGAATAAATCTCATATTCATAGTTGTCGAATCAATCCTTACGAGTTACCACGTGTAAAAAAGTTACCACGCGTGATTACTCGTGAACTTCCTAAATCTTTTTTCTTAGTTTCCAACTTTTCCAAACTTTTTAAGTTGATACTTCCTCGCGGGGAACAAGATGATTCTCAAGCATATTCTTACAGCAAATACCTTCGGTCTACAGCAAAGGTTTTCATCTGTATGTATGTACAACTTTCGGAAGATATAGAAGAAATTTGTATTTATGCTTGCCGCTCAATCTTCACGACATTTCGCACCTGTAAAAGGGTTTCTCACGTGAACGCGCGTCGAACGTAAGAATCTTGTCGCTTTGGGTTAAGCGTGAATATTATTCACGAAATGGGTTGCATGAAAAACTGACGTGCGAATAAATGTGAAGATATTTTTCACAATGAAATTAGTGGAAAACATTTTCAGGCGTAAGTGAGGCGCGTGTACACACCGCGGTACCTACTAAAATTTCCCCATGGGTAAACCTGAACGTAATTTTTATGAAAAGTTTCTTGTAGTCAAGAAAATTTTCAGATATCTGTCAAATTGTGCGCAAAAATCGGTAATTGATGCTGTTCTCCGGCATTTCGAATTTGCAATATCTTTTGAAAACAAATTATGATACGGCAAACATCGCTGCATATTTCCAGCGTGCTCACTAGTCAGCACTAAGTTGGCTTACCGAGAAAAAATTGAATCAACATCCCTGATAGACTTCGTAGACCTATTCGACGATCCAAGTTGAGGAAGCACAAGTTCATTTACCTGAACTTATCAGAAACTGACTCTAAACTTGTTTCATTTGTCTGGTGTTGTCTGTGCAATGAACACGTTGAAAAGTTAATTTTTTCCAACCAGATACGATAGATTTAGAAGTGTACAGGATCAATTTGTATTTTATTAATTTTTTTTCATTCAAAGCGAACCTCTTCGCTGTAAAGCATTTTTTGTTTGAAAACTTCACTGCACACTTAAAAAACAGTCGGTTCTAGAGAAAACTTCGATCTCGCTTAGGCAGATTCAGTTTCATAAGTTCCTGCCTCTAAACCTTTCAAGATTCGCGAGCCTAAGTATCCTAAGTAAATTATTGTTTTTTAATAACTGGAAACAAGGTGGAAAATAACCTTTGTTAAAATGGTCATTAAGTTCAATCACTTTTCTTGTGTTTATCTATAGCCAAGTTATGATTATGTATTGTGTGCATCGTTAGATATTACTTAGTAGGCATGCAACAGTACTATCGGTATTGGTACTGGCAGGGTTAGTACCGTTGCATGCTTGTTGTTTACTATGGATGTTCGGTTCTCGGTTCCGGTTCTCGAGTTAGAACCGAAACAAAGAGAAGAGGTATCGGTTCCGAACTTAGAACAGAATCGCGGTTCTCAGCTTAGAACCGGAAAAGAATTTCTCATGCAGTAACAATTCAACGAAA
Source organism: Didymodactylos carnosus (assembly GCA_905250885.1). Classification (NCBI taxonomy): domain Eukaryota; kingdom Metazoa; phylum Rotifera; class Eurotatoria; order Philodinida; family Philodinidae; genus Didymodactylos; species Didymodactylos carnosus. Next base: position 7,446 of record CAJNOQ010003895.1, read on the forward strand.
TACAATTCATTGCATAGTAAATGAAAGGATTCTTTTAAACGATAACATGCAAATATATTTTTTTGTAGCTTTGTCAATAGTGTGTCTTCATTTGGTCGAAAGAAAACAAGATAAAAGGTCTCGGTTCCATAAAAAAGGAATCGTCTAAAAAACCACGACTCCGGTTCCATTGGCAGAACCAGCATCGCAGTTCTGTTTCTCGATGAAGAACCGAAAATAAGAGAATCGCGATTCCGGTTCTTAACGAAAACCGAACATCCCTATTGTTTATTGTTCTTCGTTTGTCTTTGCTATGTATACATGTATGTGTATGTCTGTTTCTTATTTTCGTTTCATAGAGGAAGAATCAAACATCTTGATGTAATAACTTTACTAAGAAAAATAAATCCGCCACTTGGTTTCGGCAAATTGTGTCCACATCGTGTAGCCTGCAAGGTAGTAAAATATTGCCTCGTCACATTTCATTTCTGGGCTCGTTCTCTACAGAAATTCCCTTTAATCACTGTAAAAATAATTATCTCTTGGTCTCGTTATAGAAACTCGTTTCAATGAATATGCCACTAAATGTCGATGGAACTGTTATGTTTAATGCCACATTATTTGCATTGATTCGTACATCACTGAAAATAAAAACTGAAGGAAATATTGATCGAGCAAATGAAGAACTACGTGCTGTTATTAAAAAGATATGGAAGCGTACACCACAGAAACTCTTAGATAATATTATACCACCACCAGGAAGTATGCGAATTTTGTAACCATTTGGTTTTCTACATATATCTTTGTTGTTTTAGGCGATGATAATGTAACGGTGGGCAAATTTTATGCAACATTTATAATTCAAGATTGTTTCCGACGATTTAAAAAACGTAAAGAACAAGCAGCAAAACAAGCTGTATTAGGTTTATCGGGTGCAATGAAACATTCCACAGCTGTGTTAGCTGGCTTAAGACAACTTCACGATCTTGGTCCGGAAATACGACGAGCTATTTCAGGTGATTTGGAAGAGGACGAAATGTTTAATAAATTTTGGAAAGAAGAAGAACCACAACATCGGGTACGCAAAGAAAGTTTTTATAAATTTATCTTAAAACTGCCTTAACTTTTTTTCTCATTTTCAGCGTGATCATTCATTATTCGGACCGGTAGTGGGCACCGTTCAACGAGCAATGCGTAAACCGCAACAATTTCTTGGTTATGTTCCTGGTTTAACGTTTCAGCAGCCAATTCAATATCAAGTTGCGTCTGACGGACGTTTAAAACGTGATTCACATGGATCAGTTCTTGCTCAAACAATCGAAATCTACGTTCCACCACAGTGTCGAATTGGGTATATAATTCAGTGTTCTACTCAGAGAAGCGCTGAGTATTGCTAAAAATTCTTATTATTTACTGACTAGCAGTGTTGTGTCGGCTGATGGATGTAACATTGAATCGGAGCAGTGTGTTTTAAGAGTTCCGGAACATGAAGATCCATCTCTGGAAACAGTAACATCGAACAATCGTCGCGGAAATATTAGAGAAGAAGGAAGTTTTAGGGAACGGTAAGTTTCAGGTTTTTTAGCGGTAAATCTGTACGTTCTATTAATTTCGTGTTTGTTTCTTTGTTTGTTAAATTATTGTAGTGAGCAATCGAAAACGTCGAATAATACGAGCATTCAAATGCATCCATCAGCGAATCGATGTCGTTCTGTATTGGCTAGAATATTTTCACGGCGAAAATACAAAAGTCAAGAAAGTGCTCTTGTGAGCAATTCAAATCAAACAAAGGTATCTGTAAGATATTTTTGCCAATGTTTGTTCCACATTAGACTTCGTAGGAAGGTTTGATTAGTTCTAAAAATTCCCGAAAATTCTAGGATTCTCGGAAATTGTTATCTATATTTTTTTAAACAACTGAACCCTTATATTGTCTGCATGAAGCAAAGCATATTACCAGTTTGTGTTTGCTATGTGACTTTTTAAAACTATATTTAACTAATTTTTGAAGGACTGCCGACGATATTTGTCATAATGAACTAAAAAGGAAATTGAGAAATTATCCTCTACTGTTGTAGCCTGGATACCGAAAATGATCAGATGCAACCAAAACACGTTAGAAACTTTTGGAACTGGGTCAATCAGTCGAATGTTGCGCTCAGTTTGAAAATCTAGAGAAGTATATTAAGGACACAATGAGGTGAGGGCAGGTGCCTTCCTCCTATGATTTAACTGGAAGCGGAATCGACCTCTCTTGAAGCGCATTTTCAGAAAATGATACGGATTGCTAAAAAGTTTTAGGGTGATCCATCTTTTTTAAATAACTTTGGAGGCAATCTATTGAGCTTTCTTGTTTTCTCTCCTTCTAGATAGTCAATCGGGGATTAATGGTTGAAAATGACGAGTCATCACGAAGTAAGTTGTCGTTATTGTCCGATATTTATGTGTATGTAAGACGGGGCTGGTGTTTCACCCCTGAAGAGATATTTGTGATGTTCTTGATAAAAAAAGTGGTGTCGTGAGTTCTCGTGCGATTCGATAGGTATTAGTGTATGTGTCCAATTTTAATGTAGTGTTAGCGGTTTGTTGACGCGACTGTTAAGATGCTGCATTCTATTCTAACTGTTTATTTATTTCATCTTATTAAGCTGAACAACTTGATAACCGTTTACGTACAATTAATTTTGGCACTAGTAACAATAACAACGGTGATAAAAATACTAATAGAAATGATAATGATTATGCACAAAATTTAGTATATGGCATACTTGATAATTCAGACATAGATATACGATATACTGCATTGATTTTAGAAGAATTGAAAGGTGCAACAAATTTAACACATGAGCAATTAAGACAAGCTGCCCAAGAAATAACATTAGGAAATACTAACAATACAAATTTAAGTTCACAATATACGTCATTTGCATCCTCATCCTCCTCCTCCTTCTATAGTTCTCCAGGCACTCTACCATCAGATCAAGAATTTTTATTTAATAATACAAATACTTGTGTAAATGTGTGACGAGAAAACTTTGTTAGTGTATTTACAGAACCATATTTCTTCCTCTTTTTTGTGCTTTTATTAATGATATAATGAATTAACGATGCTCTTTTTTCGGAATGTTTGTCTTCCGACAAATGAATGATAGTCAGACTATTTGTTTTCCTTTTTTGTATTTATACAGTTTTCCATTTTTCATTGTGTTTGATCTCGAATACATCGATGTATCTCGCTTTGTGATCATATCAGAACAGTGTGTTCCGTTTTATTCTGTTTTTCGCTATAATAGTAGTTTTATTTTATTTAAAAAGTTTCCCTATTCCTATTTTGTTATTTCTTTTCGTTTATTTTCTTTTTATATGTAGAAAAGTAAAGATTATTTTGTCAGTGAAAAGTTACATTTTTTGTTAAAAAAAAGGTATTCTAGTATTTAGGTCAGTGAGATAGACAACAAGCAGCAATCGTGCGCTTTGGCTTGTTTGGATTTAAAAATGTCAATGAAAAGGTTGTGTATTGATCTATTTTGCTTAGTGACAGAATATTGTCCCTTCTCCTTGGCTGGAGAAACGAGAAAAAGAAGTCTGAAAGCTTTCATCTAATTATCTTCAGAGCAGCGGCGTAACCAGGATTTTTAGATTAATGGGCAAACTTCTATTGTGTCGGAATAAATCTTGGGCAAAATGGGCGAGGTTTGTATTGACGGACCAAAACATTTGACCTTGAATGAAATGAAATGAGGTTCTTTTAATCAAATATGCATCAAACTCAAATCTTAAGCCTAAGTTAGGTGTGTTTTAGTCTATTTTAATGTCTCTGTTTATGACATATTATATTTCAAATTCAAACACCAAAATTAAGACGACGATGATGCATTTGTATATATAATTATATACATAAAAACTTACTAATAAAAATTACAGTGGGTAAATCTACAAATGAAAGGGGTAATGACTCATTTGCCGCATCCTCACTCCCCCCGCCCCCCGTTGATTACGCCGCGGCTTCAGAGATATTGATTAAAGACGACTAGTTGTTTTTCGAGGAGGAGGAAGATTAGTTCAGCTAGACAGAGGGATGGTGTAGACCAATTTCGGACATCCGAACTATTTCTTTTTGAATAAATGTCCGTTTCTTTAACAATTTTTATGAAGTTTTTGCTATATCCTACACTGCTGCTGGAATTTATTTGTTCACAAACATAATTACACAAATTTCTGTTGGTTGTTGTTTTGTCTGGCGTAGAGCTTGTGTTTTAAACAACACAAGGCTTTCCTGTCAGTGCCATCTCAGAACCATTTTTATCTTCAAATCATAATCTAGATAAAATCTCAATCGGTCAATACCATCTGTCCTGATTGGGCTACAAATCTCGATCGGGATATTTCGTATAGCCTGATCGGTCTGGCATTTAGTCCTAGTGCATCTTAACCTAGCTCTGCTTAATTTTAGGCATGTCAGCCATCTTGAGGGACGATGGTTGACAGTCAGCCAAGTCCAGTAGGATCGAAGCATTCGATATTTATTTAGCACAATACAGATACAACAGCAGTAAACGCGTTTTACGTGAAAGCAGGTATGGACGAAACGAAAAGCCAGAAGACAATCAGTTATTCTGAGCTTTTGACAAGCGGTTTGCACCAAAATGTTCTCCGCTCTCTCTAGTATATTTGTAGATAAAAAGTTAGAAATATTCATTGTTGTTCTGTGTAGACCGAAAAGTGAACATTTTCCGATCGGCAAAAATTTTCCGTACAGTTGATAAAAACCTTTTGTTACGCTGTATACGCACCGACAAAGTATGAAAACTACATCAATCGATAGAGGAGAGCACGAGCTACAATTTGGTAAAATAATAATTTTAAAAAGCTTTTTCCTTAGGGTGAAAACGCGACTTTAAGCCAAAAGTGCCATACTCTTCAGTGTGACCTCGAAATCTCGAGAATGAGTATTATACCATTCGAAAGAGGGCCCAAAACTGAGTAAGATAAATATACTGTGGAAGTTAACTGAGAAAATTTGGCCCATCTTTTAATATTTTGGATCTTGAGGCTATTTTTGACATATCTTTTCTGCACGGGAGGGCAAACGTATTTTGGATATCTTTGCGTCATCAGATAGTCAAGTAGTTACTGTACATAGGTGTGAAAAGAGAAATTTAGACTTTTAAGTTCGGAGAGAAAAACGGGTTTCTGAACATCAAAACCAGCTTTCCATGCATAAAAACATTTTCCATCAAAAATTAATGTCATATTCGTGCTCAGCGTCAAAAACCGCGTTCAGTGATGTGTCACTCGAAGTTTGGGAAAACATTTTCTTTCATCTAAAATTAACGTCTGAAGACCGTGTTTTTGTGATAGACACTAAACACTTGACAGCAGAACAAAGGCATTTTTTGACAAGCAAACTTTTTTGCGAAAGCAAACGTTTTCCTAAACTTAGTAAAAAAGAGATTTTAATTCCTGATAATAGATGGTAAATGGTAACAAAAATTTAAATTCATGGTAACGGTAGTGGGACCGGATACTTTTCAGATTCCAGTTCATAATCATATTATCTCTTTATTATAAATGGTATCCCATATCACTTGACTGTATTTAATACAGTCAAACATTATATAACGTTTGGGCTAGTCCATCATCCTATATATTCGTTATTTTCTGCCTTATGCACGTGTTTTTGTTTCTTTCTTCCCCTTCTGTGGGAATATGTTCCGTTACCATGGGAATTCCATTACCATTACCGTGGTAATGGTAACGCTAAAACATTCAGCAGGACTCTAACATCAACCTTTCCCGTTTCAAGTTGTAGAGTATTTGAAATGCGTTTTAGATAAAAGAAGATATAAAAGAATTGAAGAAAGCTGGAAGACAATTAGTTCTTCTGAGTTGCATTCGTTGCTGATAAAATTTTACTTCGTTTTCAAATTTGTTAGTCGTACGTTGTTATTACTGATAAAATGAGCCGAGGTCAGGTAGCACAATGGTAGTGCATTGGTCTAATAAGCCAAAGGTTGTGGGTTCGAGCCCCATCTTGACCATCAGCTTTTTTTCTTTTCTCATTATAGAAATATTATTGCAAATGCTCTTCTATGTACATTCTCTTTATGCTACTTCGACTTACAATCTTAAATTGTATAATATCATTATCTTCGTAAACTGAGGATATCCACAGCCGTTTTTTGTTGAAGTTTGTCTTGTTTATTACTTATAAATAAAACGCTTTTAAGTGTTACAGAAAGAACATGATGATTTAACGTGGCTATGATCTGCATAAATTGCAACAACTTTATCTATATATCTAGCGGTTTGGGAGCAGCTATCTTATGTAAGAAGTTATTAAAAAAATAAATGTACGCATCCTGTATAATCAGACTTCAAGAAAATCCTGCAAGAACTTGCGATATCGACTAATCTTTTATGGATTTTAATAGTAGACATTCTCGGCGATCAGACTTTCCGTTTCTATGGAAACTAAACTTTTCGGATGAAAATTAACTTTCTGGACGTTGGAGGAGTCGCTTTAAATAGTTTCTTTTTTAATCCCATCGTCAGACGCCATAAGCTGAGCTTGATTTAGAGCATAAATGTGCCTATATTCGACACGTTTTGCTTATTTAATACACAAGCTGGCTCAACCTGACCCGACCCAGCTACATAGACATGCAACTGGACCTAACCCATTTCGGAGACGTAGTTACATATATTGACTACAGACATCACGACTTGACCTAACCCGCTCTAACCGGAGTAAGATGTATCGTGAATTAATATGCGCCTGACTATTTTCAAAGTTCTTAAGGAGCTGCTATTTACGCTACTATTTACCTTTTACATTATGGAAAGAAGAGCGTGTATGGCTTCACCGAAAAACTAATGGTAGATGTAATGTATCGGTAAACAAGCTCCAGTAGTATGTAAGGAAGATATTATCACCCATGAATCTTCTTATACCTACAACGTAGTAAGAAACACGAGGAAATCAACACCCTGGATTCTTAAATCTTTTGTTAAAGAGCTTGTCCAAGATTTTATAAAAAGAAACTCTCCTTTCAACAATTTTATTCAAGAAGGGCAAAACTTCACGTACAAAAGTGTAAAATACAACGATGATTCAAGAGTTAAGATCTTTGGCACACGGCTCAATCAGTCGGTGTGTTTTTTAAGCAGGATTTTGATAAAGACCTTTCCGAGTTCTCTGTGATGTTTCGTCACTGAGAAACTTTGCAGCTACGAAAGGGTGTTAAGGTGAAAGCCGCTTTCGAGATATGGTGGCGCCAGTATCCGATGTATGTTTTAAGGCTTCCAGCAAAACTTTCATAACGCTTGACCAGAACATTGTTTAGAGTTGGGAGATATTTCATTTTGATCAGAAATGTTTGCTCTATTTACAGGTACTACTGAAAGCATTTTTGGGTTTGTTTTTTTATCGGAGAATACAATGTTTTCGAAAATTAAGAAAATTAAAATACAGTATAAACCCGCATTTCTTCCTCCTTTGTTTGTATATAAAAATAAAACAAAACCAGAATAATTTTCATCGCAATTTTTGTATTTTCTGTATGCTAGGAAAAGAACAGAAACGAGGACAAGAAACGAAAAACACTAGTTAAAGAGAAACAACTGTACTGTGCTCACGTTATGCAACATCCTATACGAAGAGTAACTTGAAAATGATCGAAACATCAGAACTCATACTTTATTTTAATTTTAATTAATCATGTTGACTGCAAAAGTCTCAAAAACTTTATTGTTAATATTGTCCCATATCTAAACGCATATATTATCAAAGATACTACTAATCTTTTGATATCAGTTCTGGGCTTTTTCCAAATTCCGACATCACGCCTAGCTCTCAGTATATCGTGATCTCGCTTGGCTCCCATTTTAAAGAGGATACTTAGGGCTATCTATGGTTGCATAAAATATATGTGTATTACCATTTCAAATTGGCCAGATCTTTACCAAGTTTTCAAAGATCTTCTAGCAAGTCAAACTTAAGAAAAGATTTGAAGATTATTTTCAATTACAGAAACATGCATCCAGGTCTTGGCTATCGAATGGCAGAAAATGCCGATCTTTATGTTTTTTCCATCAAACACTAGTAGAAAACATACGAGTGATTTCTATTTTGAAATTGACTTGATTATATGAAAGTATAGAGTTAAGTGGGGCGATTCGGTAGGAGTTTCGACTACTCCGTACTAATTCATCAACATTTCGATGAATTTTGAAGATTTTTGCGCGCGATTTTGCAGGCGAGTAGATGAGCATCTACTCTACCTGCTGTGTTAAAATCTCCTGGAAAACTGGTCAGTTGAGCTATCTGTAGGAGGTTTACCGATTCGCTCCATGCCTATTCCTAATTCGCTCCAATGGGGCAATTCGGTAAAATACTATAAACTCGGTGAGGCGAATGAGGAATTCCATGCATTTTCTCGACCAAAGTAAAAATGCAATTATCTTTTTGATATTTATTGATTTTGAATTACTTTTTGGTACCTTTCGATTTGTCTCGTCATGACAAACACAGTATATCAAATCTTAAAAAAGAATAATTAGAAACACCTGCAAGAATGAAGTGTAATAATAACAAATTCCCAACTCGCCCCACATGGGGTGAGTCGGAAATTACGTAGACGTCGGTGGGGCGATTTGGTAATCTTTACTAAAATCAACAACAATTCTCCAAAAAACTAAAACCTAAGTATTTCTGGTCAGCAGTGACAGAAATAAAAAATCGTTTTTACCAATGAATAGAGACTAGTCTCAGTTATTCAGTTTATCAGTTTGCACAGTAAAATAGATAATTATTAACCTTGAATGGTCTTATTTTTTATAAAAAGTTGATGATTATACTTTCGGAAAGTAGATTTTTAGAGCTTTTATGTAGAGACATCCGACAGAATTATGTATAACAGACACCCGGATATTTTTCAGCCACCACAGTCATTTTATCTTATAAGTTTCAAAAAAAAGTGGTACAGAGAAAACCAAAATTGACTATAGAAAAGTAATGAGATATTATTGTTTGTTAAAGGTAAAGAAAACTGTTGATTTGGAAGATGTGTAAGTATGAATGTTTTTCTTAATATAAGGGAGGTAAATCATGACTAGCTAATCCACAATAGCAACAAAGAAATTGTGCTGGCATGAATGTTAACGACTGTATACAATAAAAACATATAACGTTTGAGCATCTAGCACAATTCCAATATATAGTATGTAATGGATCATCGCAAATCCTCCAGCACAATGAGCCGGACGTAATGCTTTTCCGTACAATTGCTTGAATAACATTGGAAATACACTTTTATCAACTGCACTTGCATGCGTTTTTTGATAATCATCATTTAATATACGACGCCACTCTGTTTTGACAATTTTTAACGTATAAACATCTAACGGTTGTAATGCGTGTGTTGTATGAGAGCGGTAATGCCAGTATATGAATATCATTATCTAAAGCTAATTTCATTGTTCGAAATGACAAATGAGAATAATGATTATCCATTATAAGAAGTAATGGTCTGTTAACAGATTTTGTCTGAGGAAGTTTAACACTGAACTTTTCTTGGGAAATTATTGTTTTTTAATAACTGGAAACAAGGTGGAAAATAACCTTTGTTAAAATGGTCATTAAGTTCAATCACTTTTCTTGTGTTTATCTATAGCCAAGTTATGATTATGTATTGTGTGCATTGTTAGATATTACTTAGTAGGCATGCAACAGTACTATCGGTATTGGTACTGGCAGGGTTAGTACCGTTGCATGCTTGTTGTTTACTATGGATGTTCGGTTCTCGGTTCCGGTTCTCGCGTTAGAACCGAAACAAAGAGAAGAGGTATCGGTTCCGAACTTAGAACAGAATCGCGGTTCTCAGCTTAGAACCGGAAAAGAATTTCTCATGCAGTAACAATTCAACGAAATACAATTCATTACATAGTAAATGAAAGGATTCTTTTAAACGATAACATGCAAATGTATTTTTTTGTAGCTTTATCAATAGTGTGTCTTCATTTTGTCGAAAGAAAACAAGATAAAAGGTCTCGGTTCCATAAAAAAGGAATCGTCTAAAAAACCACGACGTGATATTTTATGATTATAGGAAAATAGTACCTTTTCTTTTCCAAAAGAAAGAAAAGCGATATCTTTTCTTTTGATAATAAAAAAAGGAAGTAGGAAAGAGAAAGTGTCCCCCCCTATTCTAATGTAAACCGATATCACCGTACTAAAAACTAAGTATACACTGAGTTGTTATAAAGCGGTTATTTGCGGTTACAGTTAACCGTTCGATCGGTTATTTACGATTACGGTTAATCGTAACCGTTGCATGTCTACCCAGGACTGGCACCCGGTGACTATTGGTAGCCTTGAAAACGGATGGACTATAGATAATCGATCAAGCTGAGCCCTGTGCCGATATTTGTTTTTAGGAAAGTTCTAAAAGTCTGCCGAAAGGCGAGTTTTACGAAAATTTGGGTTTTCAGGCTGTTTTCACCTTCTATTAAAAAATTCGCTATTCACTCAATAAACATCAGAACGAGTTCAGACCTTCAGAATATGATTAATCTTCTCCGCTAAACATGATTATAAGATCAAAAAAATCGAAAAAGCATATTTGTTTTAATGGGTTTCCAGAAACCCTTTTGGAAAACTTTAGACTTTCGTAAAATTTCTTTTGAGAACTCCTATAAATAGGCTATAGAATAGCTTAAATACTTCACATTCTGAAGTCTTAAACTCGTTCTGATGTTTATTGAGTGAATAGCGAATTTTTTAATAGAAGGTGAAAACAGCCTGAAAACCCGCCTTTCGGCAGACTTTTAGAACTTTTCTAAAAACAAATATCGGTACAGGACTCAGCTTGATCGATTACCTATAGTCCATCCGTTTTCAAGGCTACCAATAGTCACCGGGTGCCAGTCCTGGGACCGACACAATACCCGAGCCGCAGAAACTTTTTGCCCAACGGATTTGCTTCTAAAAGGGTTTACATTCAGTCAGATAGATAGCTCTGGCATCAAGGAATCTTCTGATGTATTATGAGTGTCAGTTATACTCACGAGGGAACTGCCCCAAGTGTCCGCTCGCTTTTTTGTTGAAATCTAGTGGAGAATAGGTTATCGACTATGCTGATTCCGAATATGACAATGGTTTTTGCTGCTAGGCCTTCGAAGACCTGGTATTCTAGAAAACCAGTTTTTCAGAAACCCCAAAAACTAACCTGAACCTTTCTTAATGCGGCATGATTGTAGCCCGCACATTTCTGATTAAAATGAGACCTCTCCCAACTCGACATGACCTTTATTTTCAAAGTTATAGAATTTACAACAAAAGCCCCAAATGTTCATTGTCAGCTAAAAGGCTACAGAAATAAGAAGAAATTAATTTAGGGCTCTTCG
>CAJNOQ010003896.1:0-18827 GCA_905250885.1 Didymodactylos carnosus
TAAATCGCTTATATCTCACGAACTATCTAGTAAAAGTGGTCCAAACTTGGTGCGTGATCAGCATTCGATAAGAGCTATGCCCACACAAAATTAGAAGTCTCTAGCTATCATGGTTCTTGAGTTACAGGGGGGTCGGTACTTTTGACATGTACTGTATCTATCAAACATACATTCGTAGGTTACTGCAGTGGTGTTTCCCTGTCTCACTTTTTCTGGCTTACGAAGCGTTACACAGTGGATAATATACTTCAAACTACGGTTTATTTAATGGCATAAAAACCTTTATTCTGATTACCATAGTTCACCCGAAAATTCAGTGAAAATTTCATCCAAAAACTTAGTGATTAAGAAATAAAAGCTTTTTTTGTCTAAACTATAAGGCACCGTTGAAAAACTCATACATATTCTGAAACTACGTCTTCCGATCTATCGATTCCTAAAAAATAGTGTTCCCTTACCGCATTGGCGTCGGAAGAAATAGTTTTTCTTTGTACGCTAAGCGTTTTCCGAAAAGCTATCTTCGGTATAGTGAGTTTCCACAACGCCAAATTTTGATGAAATTTGGGTAGAATACTCTTCTACTTACGATACTTCTACAGGGATAGTGCCAAAGTTTCTAAGCCAAGTTACACGGTTTCCAAAACATCTGATTTTTTAAGTAAAAATCTTTCTCTATCTAGAAACACTTTTATTGAAAAATAAGTTTATATTTGAAATCAGTGCATAAAACTCCATCGAATGGTGTATAACTTGGTCATTTTGTGAATAAAAATTTTTTCGACAAAAACTTAGGGTAAAGGCCCCTCAGCAATTTTTCTTCTAAGAAAATGATTTCCGAATTTGGGCTTTTTTTAACTTACAATAACATTTCAAACGTAATAAAGTAGTATTGAGCAAAAATAGTCACTTTTTGAATTAAAAAACCACATGTCCGTCTGGTCTATAGAAATATGCCCACTGTGTGTTATGCAAGGTAACAGCAGTAGTACTAAATCTTTAATCCTATAGTGGAACGTAACGAAAAATGAAATCAAACTTCACATCATTCTTCTTCACGCAATATCGGATAGTAAACATTCCACTTTCTACATATAAAAATATGTTCTGGACTACAGATAAATTCAAGATCTTCTCTTAGCATGAACGTTGTCACAAAATTTTCGGTAGTCAAATGTGATGCTAAAAACTTTAGTGGGCGGTCTCGAATTATAAAAAAACAGAGCTTTTAAACTACCATTTTAGTGTTCAGATATTCATACACTCATTAGCTCAAAATGTTAGATCGAACACATTTTCTTGTCCCAAGTTTCCTTATATGACTTATTCACAGAATTTTTCCTACAATACGTTACCCTCAAGAGCAGCACATACGCCATTTGGCATGGTAAACCTTTATTTGTTAATCAACAAATCATGCGTCATGTACAAATTTGTCAAGCGCTGATATGTTCAAATGTCATAATTTGTGCTCAACTGACGGGTTGCCAAAGTGCAGAAACAGCTACTGGTGTCCAGCCTTCTAATGATGTATGTGGCTGAATGCACATATACACTTTCCCTCCATATAAGACTTTATCACCAATCTTGTAGGAAACATTGGGTTGCCATGGAGACTCTATTCCGCCTCCATTAGTTGTTGTTGACGGCGACGATGTACTTGACAGCGTTGACAGATTAGGTGTAACTGTTGTGGCACCTGTAGGCGGTACTGACGTTTTTGATGTTGATGGCACAATACCTTGGTTTAACATTTGATGAGTCAGTCCGATCAGTTCACTATTTCGATCCTGACTGAACTCCCAAAAAAAGGCCCCACCAAGTCTCTCATCCAGAACGTATTGATTTTTGATTTGAAATGATGACACATCATCATAGGAGATCCAAACGCCTGTTGATGGATTGTACAGGTACGGAACTTTTGACTTATCATCCCAATATTTTCCGTATGTTGGCATGTATTTGCTTTTCAAATCATCATAGTCGAACACACCGTTCTCCCATGTTCCCATGGGCAATTGAGACGATGCGTCTTGGAATAAGCCATTGTTGTTATTTTTCACACCTTGCCATCCACGACCATAGAGACCCAAGCCAAAGAGTAATTTCTCCCGCGGTACACCAGCTGCAATATACGCTTGGATAGCGCTATGGGAGTTGTATCTCGATTTGATATAACCGGGTGCAACGTCAGCTGCTGCGTCATCTGGATTCATGTACATTGGAGCATTGTGACCGGTTATCGTGTCCCAACCACCTAGTAGAGAACCAGCTACAATCAGAAAACACAGTGCATCCCGTAATTGTACGCACCATGAAAATCGTATGTCATGACATTGATCCAATCTAGATATTTTACCATATTCTTCAAATCCATGTCGGCGATTCGTTCGGTGCCTGCTCCTGTTGCGATAGTCAACAAGTATGTTTTTCCATTTTGCAAACCAGCCACATTCAGTTGTTCACGAATTTCTTCCAATAATAGAACATAGTTTTCACGATCAGCTGGACGATGGATATTTGTGCTCAATCCACCAGAAACAGGATATTCCCTGAAAAACAAACACTATTGTTATTCAGCATATGAAGGCCATAAGAGACCACTGACCAATCAAGGTCGACACCATCAAATCCATATGAGAGAACAAAGTCAACACAAGACGCAGCAAACTTTCGTCGAGCATTTTGATCTACTGCAACATCCGAGAATTTTCCTGACCATGTCTAAACGACAAACGCCTGATAAAGTTGTTCTTCTTTCGACGATGGCACTTACCCAACCACCAACAGAAATCAGAGTTTTAATATGTGGCCATTTCTCTTTCAGTTTCGATAACTGATTGAAGTTTCCACGCAACGGCTGATCCCATGTGTCACCAGGAAATGCTTTTTCTAAGTCAGCCCATGAATCTCCTATGGCAATAAGTCCATCGGATCCGATATTGGCAAAACCGTAATTAATGTGGGTGATTTTGTCACCCGGTATGTCCGTAATAAAATAGTTCCGTGCGTAAATTGACCATGCAGCAAAATAGCCTAAGATAATCAATGGATGCGCCATTTGCACTCGTTTTTCGTATAAGATTTATTAATGAAAACGTCTCAAGGTATATATTTGTTTCTACTTTCGAGATAAGTAGGTAGATAAAGAACAGTATTAATAATCAAAAGTTGATTACCAACGAAAATACGCATAAAATACTTGAAACATCATCACATGGGAAGAAACGCAGATTTCGTCTTTATTTTCCTTTTTTCTTAATTTCATAGATCAGAAAGTATTATCATAACCTTGTCTCAGCATATATTGTTTCTTGTATATAAATACCTACGGAGAATATTCTTTTTATGGATATAAGACTTAGTTGTGATTGTTCTGAATAATTTAAATTTAAGGACTAGTTTGTTAATGAATAGAGCGTATCTACAACAAAATTCGTTTTGTCATTATGCATTTTATCAGTAAAATTTCTCTCAGTACTCTCTAAAAGACTTCCGTAGGTTACAGAACGGACATCAGTTTTAGCAGTTTCTCCTAATAGAAACTGATATCCATATTGTGTAGTACTGTTTGCCTGTTTAGTATACACCTAAACATTTTTCTTCTCGTACAAAACCACCGTTTCTGTACTTTCCTTCTTTTAGAAATAAATGCTAAAACCGATGTCCGTTTGTAAACTATGGATTATTTTAGAGGTTAATTCGTTGCACAGTGTTTTCGTCCAGGTCAATATCATGTAGCTATTATCGAGTGTGTGTGTGTTAGAGATACAAAGATTGCTGAAAGTTTCTCATTCTTCTATTCTCTTCAAATATTCAATAGAATGCAAGAAATGAATATTGGCATTTGTCCGTTCCCAGGGCCATAAAGTATAACGGGGGGTGGCGTACATCCCCCAAAAAATAAAAATTTGTCCTTTCCTTCTAGAGAAAATTAAAAAAATTTTTCGTTATTTTTGGACCAACAGCGAAAGTTTTTTCCTTAGACCCCTCCAAAAAACCTTTTTATTCCCCCTTCCCCAAAGTTAAGTTGACTTTCTATTTAGGACCCTGTCCATTCCATCACTAGTGTGAGTTTCTATCAGGTTAAAAATAACATATCATCCTAGGTCTGCGTCTTATTCTTCGGATGCTGCTATTAAAACACTGGCAAAGTAGTTATGCTTTCTCGTCTGTTTGTTGATGCCCTCTCAATAATTTCGGTTATTTAAGGCGTGCACAATGTAAATTAAAGCAAAAGTTTTTTCTTAATTTTCGTTGGATAGCTGATTAAGAAAATGTAGTTTTTAATTTTTCAAAAAAGTTTTCATGTCGAAACTCGAAAACACTTGAAGGATGTAAAAACTAGCAAAATCCTTCAAATTCAAAAAATCTTTAAAATCTCGACTCTAGATTATTTTGAAGCCTTCAAACAATCTTTTTCGGATTCAGCGTTAAAAACTGAACAGAAAAATAGTGTGTGATCAATTTCGAAGCTAAAAGCCTGTCACGCATAGACGTCCCAAACCAGCCCTCTAAAGTGCGAGCATGCAATTTTGTAAACCTATCTAGATTTTTGTATTAATGGCTGAAGCCGTCATTTACCCGTCAATGGGTTTACTGAAAGCTTAGCTTTAAAAGTACCCTTCACTTTTTTTAAAATTTGTTCTGTTGCTGAGAAAGTTGATTTTTTCTAAATCAGAGGCGAAAAAGTCGGAATTCTGCCTGTAATACTCAATTTTCTCTATCGGAACTCAACTTTTATACAATAAAAATACCCTATTCGGAATCTCGATCAAAAACTGAGTCGATTAATGTGTACTTTGAATCTTTTAGTTGATTTTCAGTTTTGGGTGAAAATCTCGGCAATTTTTGGACGTGAAAGTTCCAATGCACATTAATCGACTTGGTTTCTCATCGTGATTTCGAATATGGTATTTTTATTGCATAAAAGTTGAGTTCCGATAGAGAAAATTGAGTATTACAGGCAGAATTCCGACTTTTTCGCCTTGATGAAAGTTTTTGAATTGGTTCCTGGCTGGTTTTACTGATTTCAGTCGTGACCTTTAACGAGCGACTCTTTTCTTTTTCAAGTCTGAGTCTAACTCGAGTCATTGACAAGTTCGACTGTTTTTTTTCTAGAAGGACCATCGTAGAACAGCGTCTAACCAGAAGGACCCATGGGGAAATTTTAGCATATAAGACGGCGTGTACATCCGTGAATATCATGAAATGAAGTGCGATAGCACGTGAACATTGTAAAATGGTGTGTGGGCACGCGTCAGAGCTGGGCAAGTTCATTAATGACTTGGCTTACTAAAGTTTTTTATCACTTATGACTTGACTTGTGACGGGGTCTAAAAAATCAAATCAGAACAATCGACTGAAATAATCGGGTTTTTGTAGCGAATTTTTTCAGGGTAAAATACATGATTAGGTCGGGAATTTTAATCCAGTATTAGATATAAGTGCTCTTCCACCGAAAAACTATGAGTTTATAGGTGATTTTGGACATTTGCCAAAAGCAATTATGAAGACATAATCGCAGACAAATCCATTTTTTATCAACACAGTATGCGAGTACACAAGACTCCACCAGTCGTACCATGGAGCAGAGAAAGGAACGAAGTCTACTAAACTTTGAGCATTTTTCTGCAGAAAAAGAATTCCAAGTCATGACTTGTAGTTTGTCTTGACTTGACTTAGAAAAATCCGAGACTTGGCCTGACCTGAAAGAAAATTTTATGACACATAACTTGACTTGAGAGTGAATATTCTTGTTAACTTGACTGGTAACTTGTAAAACACATGATTTGCCCAGTTCTGGCACGCGTGAAAATTATATTCCGCCTGTGATAGGGCGTGAAATGTTCATGAAAACTTTTCGCATCATATTTTTCACGTGATCACGAGTAGAAGGCGTGCCCACACGCGAATTTCTCACGTTAAAATTTTCATAGATAAATTTCACTTAGGGACACGCATGAAAATGTCTCGCGCTAATTTCATTGTGAAAAATATCGCTTCACGTTTATTCACACGTCAGTTTTTCACTCAATCCGTTTCGTGAACGATATTCACGTTTAACTGCAAGTGACAGTGTTTGGATAAACTAATCCAGCATATATACCATACCTGTAATTGTATGCTTTACCACAGAGCAATGCTTGTTCTGTTTGATTATTGCAATGTTTATCTGGAGAGATTATGTGTTTGAGAACAAGTGTGCAATTTTTAGTACAAACGTTGAAGTATACGCGAGAACTATTACAATTATGTACTTTCTGTCAAATTTAGATATTGAAGATAATAATAATATGCGTTTACTTTGTCGCAATAAAAGGACAGTTTTTCAGTAATACATGAAGATAGAAGAAATAACAAATCTTGTACTTTAGGAAAGATTTTCGTATTCTAATTTTAATTTATGCTTATTCTATTTTCTTGGCTCAATAGATACCAACTACGTAGCCAGGATTAGGAGAGGTAGGCACAAAAAAATTTCTGATTTACTAACATAGTTTTTTCCCCTTTTTTTACCATCCTGAGCCACTGCTGTTCCCGCCTAGTGAATTTGTCCTTTTCCTAAGCGCATTCCAGTTTTTTCTACGAATTAAGAATAAGAGGAATACACGTATAAATCACATGCTAAATAGTTGATACATTATGATGAAACAGAAACTTTTTTTGCTTAACACATAGATAAGAGGGAATCGATCAATTATGACTATCAGTACACATCAGAAAATACAGAACGAACAAGAAAAATGATTTTTTCGATGTTGCTTTACTTTCTATTCTAACTAAAAACAAAAGAGATTCAAACCCTAGAGGAAATAAGACTCCAAGGGGTGGGCTCAGGCCCACCCTGGTCCATAGCTAGCTATGTCGCTGATAGATCCAATGATTTTCCTTGCAGTTTTATACTTTTCATATTCTTGTTCTTTTCCTGCTACACTATTTATCTGTTTTTAAACTATAATTAAACGCAATTTCGTAGTGCGGGAGGAAATATTAAGTGGGATCCAGGATGCCCAAATTCAGTTTTTCGTAAAAAGTCAGGAGTTGATCAGAATTTTTTTTCTAAAATGTCAGGAGGAAAATCAGGAGGGTATCAGGCAGTTTTTTCTTGAATATGCAAACCAAAAAAATCTAATAACTTTTTCAAAAACCTAGTTTTTCTCAAAAAATATATTTTGGAAATATTTTTTGATGGAACAGTATTATCATTTGTTACCGACCACAGTACGAATTGACGAAGATGATTTTGAACCGATGGGTTTGGAAGTTCACTAATCTCATCTTCTTGTGATAAGAACATTCGATACGCACACAGTGGGCTCTTTCAATATACAATTATTTAGACTCTTGATCTAGAAATTGTTTCTAAAACTGATAATCTCAGTTTTGAAACAAACAAAATCAATGCAGAAAATCCGGAGAAATCAGAAGAAAAGTCTAAAATCGGGAGTCTCCTGGTCAGATCAGGAGATTTGGCAACCCTGGTGGGATTCCACTTAATATTTTCTAAAAAATTTCTAAGATTTTCGAACATCTTAGAAAATGTTTTAAACAAAATTCTTGAATTTCACGCTCGCCCACGTGTGAATGTCGTGAAGATTGACCGGTAAGCGTAAGTACAAAGGTTCTCTGTATTTTCCGAAGTCAAGTTGGCTCAGCGACAGTGTCTCAGATCTGTAATTCGAAATACCTCATCTCTCACGCGTGAAAAGTCGATAAAATTTCCCCATAGATATTGGAATATTTAACGTAGCATTTCTTACTAGTTTCTACCTCATATTTTAGGCTATCCGTTACTGAAAATGAATGTTTTTGTCTTCATGAAACTCAAAAGCAGTTTTACATCGCATTTTTTCATTTTCATGAACGATAACATAAACCGGGACATATCTCAATAAATAATCGAATAGATTTTTATCAAAACATGCAATCGATCGATATTATAGTAAAAATTGATTTTCATCCTTAATTTCCTATTAATCATTTTGAAAAATGAATGAGATTTTAATTCT
Organism: Didymodactylos carnosus; assembly: GCA_905250885.1. Taxonomy (NCBI): domain Eukaryota; kingdom Metazoa; phylum Rotifera; class Eurotatoria; order Philodinida; family Philodinidae; genus Didymodactylos; species Didymodactylos carnosus. The sequence continues at coordinate 8,010 of CAJNOQ010003896.1, forward strand.
TTCCCACTACGGAGAAGAACATGTAAGAAGAAATTCAACAAGGCTTTGTTCTTGAGATGACCGAATTTTACCTCAGATAGATCTAATAAGATATTTGAACAAAAACATTTATAGAAACGTACTAGGTAATTGATGTGCTTTAAATTTTGCGACACTGAATTTTGCAGTGCGCACAAATATTCTTCTATAACTACCCAAACAAACATGATACTTCATTCTTGAAGGTGCGACACGCACATCAATAGCATGCGGACAAAGTTTAGTTTTCCTAACATTCATCTTAGTTGTAGAGTACATATCAACGACTTGGTTAAATCATGCAGGAAACGTCTTAATACACGCAGTGTATGTTTAAAAAAAGGAAATTTTTCAACGTAACTATAAGTTTAGAAAACATGTGTTCTCAGCACATGATTTACGCCTGTACATTGCATTCAATAATCTACGGACTTCCTACAAGTCTATAGAGAAACTTGCAGCACACATAGTCACGCAGAATTTCGATACATGTGTAAAAGAACTTCTACAAAAACTGAAATGAGTTCTAGTTAAGATATGAAAACAATATTTTGTCTGGTTTTCTTTTTCAACGGGGCTTTCAAACTTACTGAATCTATTCTAGTATGAGCAGGACGCTCTAATACGTTTTCAACACCCTAGACAGATAAAGCCTTCTTCGCTTGAAGCAGATCGTATTACACTCTTTTTCCTACTAAATACATCAACATTGAAAATTTCAGTCTAATTGAAGTTATTGTTGCTTTCTCTATTATTAAGTTCTTTACAAGATTAAGACTGTATCTAGAACTATAACAAAAAACTTCTCTGCAAGTTGACAGTGTTCATAAATGCAATGTATGCTTATTCTTTTCCTGACAACAGAGCTTATTTTTTTAACTTCAATAACTTCTGTGTTTCTCTTTTGTTATTTGTTTATTTCAATGTAAAACTTTTGCCTGATGTTGACGAAACAAAAAAGAAATAATCAATTAATTAATAGAGGTATAAGAAACATTTGTGAAGAAACCATCACACTATGAACAACTTATCATTATTGAGCCATTGGTGCCTTTATTGTTTGCCTACCTCATAATATATTGCAATGAAACATATTGTGAAAAAGAAGGAAAAAGAAAAAACCAAACTAAACATCGTATACACTGATTAAAAAAAGGACAAGTGAAACAAGAACAGACAACGAAAACAACAAACAAACAAATAAAGACAAAAGATGTACATATCATCAATAAATAATTACTATATAGATCAAACAAATAGACGGCCCATTTTCTTTTTTTTTCGTATGTTTTATCATCATCAACTATAGTCTCACACACGGATTCGTTTGACGAAAAATACGTGATGTGTGGTGTATTGAATAATATGTATTTTTGTTTGTTTTTTCAAAGAAAAAAGAGAGAGCAAATAAGATACACAAAATACACTGAGACAAACAATAATATTCAAATTACATAAAGCGGGAAAGATATCAAAGAGACACATGAAGGAGAAAAAAATTTGTCTCCAGATAGAACAAAAAAGTTGTTAGATAAAAGCAAACGAACTACAAGAAAGAGAGCATGAAAAAATGATCGAACAAAACGGATGTAAGATTATTCATCAAGAGAAAATCGATCATCCTCTCCCTTCTCCGCACTATTCAATCGTCTAAGACAATGGTTACTGTACGCTTCATTTTTTTTGCTGGCGGTACACTCCAACTGGTATTATTATTACTACTATTTCCAGTTATTTGAATATGATTTCGTTTATTATTATTTACATTATCTGTTGTCTGAGTAGGAATAAAACCATTTGTTGTTGTTGATGGTAGTGCTGTTGGCGGTGGTGGTGGTGGTAGTGACGCAGTTGGATGTTGGACGATGAGCGGAGGTGGAGGAGGTAATAGAAGATGATTTGTGGGTTGAAACATATGAGATGGATGTAAAAATTCATGTGCTGCTCGTGATCTTGTGTTGTACTGATATGGCTGTTGTGCAGAAGAATGACCATTTAAAACGAGTGGTGGTTGTTGTTGTCGTATTTTTGATACATAATGATTATTATTCATTAATTGGTGAACACGCTCTTCACTAAAATCGAACGCTTGCGCTTGTAAGGCTGATGTTGTTGACTGTTGTTCTTCTTCTTGTTGAAGACAAGCATGACGACATCGACATACACCATTTTCACAACGACGTCTCGTATGGGGTAATAGATTTGTGATCGATGTATTATGACTACTACTGCTAGAATTCAATGAATGATCATTATTATTGTTTACTGCTGACGGTGTCGGTAATGTGGACGAAGATGTAGAAGATGAGGAGTCAGTAGATCGTTTTGTTTGGCGTCGTCTAGCTAAAAGTCCATCTTGTACCGACGATAACTGAAATTGTTGTGCTTTTTGAAACGCTTTCATTGTTACATTCACCGCACGAACCTAAACAAGACATTGTTGAAGACAAGATAAACAGTGATTTGTTTTCAAATACGTACGATCAATGATCTAGAGGCTTGTGACAGGATTCCAGGTGTTAATAATAATTGCTGTTCATGTGTAGAAACATTCGAACCGCGCAACCAATTATTTCGAGTTAGATCTTTGATTGTCAAACGTTTGGTTGGTTCAACGGTTAGTAAACCTATGAAAGAAAAATGTGTAAAAATGACTTGTTTACCTTAGCTATATTCAGCTTTTTGTAGAATATTACTTATACTAACACAAACAAGAAAGCTGTACCTCAGTATAGTACTTTTTCTATTATTTATCTGTTTATATTGAATTTAAGACCATTAAAGTCGGTAAATATCCACGTGATATATTTTCATACATCAAGAAGCAAACCTTTACCTTTGTTATTATTAAGCTTATTGTACTATACTACTGAATTTTCACTTTAAAACTCTGTCACCTCATGAATGAATGGACTATAGGCAATATCAACAAGTATTATAGAACAATGTACAAAACTCATTCATTCGCGAAAAAACCTCAACTTATACTATCGTTTTTTGAAATGACATAAATCTTCGTCAGTACAGACTTCATAATCAGCAGCAAAACAAATCATGATGGACACGAACAAGCAAAAAAACTAAGAAGAAGAAATCGAAGGTAAAAACAAGATGAGAGAAACGTACAATTTTACTCTTTACCCTATAAAAGAGCGGGCCAACACATTTTTTGGCATTAGTTTAATATATATATATATAGCAGTCTATTACCTTTAACAAGATCTTTTGCACTTTGTGATACATTTTTCCATGCTGGTGATGAATAACTCAATTTTGAACGTGTGATATCTTCCACAATTTCTTCAGCTGAACGGAATTGTGTCAATGAATTAAATGGTACTTCACCACTTAACATTGTATATAAAATAACTCCCAGACTCCATAGATCGCAAGATTCATCATAGCCATACAATGAAGCGGCTATCTGGGATGTTGATGAAGATGTGGAAGATGACGAACTTGATGGTAGATTTGTCTGAATTACTGTCGCAGCACGTAAAACTTCAGGAGCGGTATATCTAAACAAATTACATAAGTCAATTTCCGAACAGTTTTATAGTTTTAGAAGCCCTTATATTGTTCTTATTCCAATATTTACACGTCAAAATACTTCAAACACATGAACATACCCTAATGTGCCACACGGTGTTGTCATTTGTTGTTGTTTAATACGTTTTTTAGCAAAACCAAAATCGATAATTTTTATCTCTGCTTGTGGTTGTGCATTTGAAAATAATAAATTCTAAACAGTAAAAATTAACAGTTAACATATTTTCATGATATAATTTCATGCTCAAAAACCTCTGGTTTAATATCTCGATGGCATAAATCTTGACCATGCATATAATTAACAGCTGATACGAGTTTTTTCATTAATTGACTAGCTTCTTTCTCTGAAAATGTTGCTTGAGTACGAATACGATAAAATAATTCACCGCCAGTGAGTAGTTCCATTATAATATATGTATGAAGCTAAAATAGAGTAGTTTATTTTGAATAAATAGAAAATATTAGAAAAAAACAAGAAAATACTTACTTCATCGCGATATACTTCGTGAAATTTGACAATATTCGGATGTCCCTGACATAATGTCAATAAATCAATTTCATTCTGAGTGTCAACTTCTTGACGATTCGAGATAATTTTAACAGCAAATTCTTCTTGAGTACGACGATTACGACAACGTCTTCAAAATAAAACCCAAAATTATGATTATATATACGCATATGTATTAGCTACAGCATTTACTATAATTATGCCACTTTCTTACCTGCATATAGAATAGCTTCCTTCACCAAGAAAACCTTCTCTATCAACTAATTCATAATTTAAAAAAAATGAACTTGTCTAAAAAATAAAGTTATTTTTATTTTGTATCCAACAGAGTGATCGTTTTATTTACTTTGATTAGACGATGTAATTGTGATGGATCTGGTCTTTGATGATTTGTTAAACGTAATAAATTATACAATTCTTCATTAACGGCATTTTCTGGACCAAATAGTACTGATGGTGAGATGAATGAATAACCCTAAATAGAATTTTACATTAAAAATAGTAAGATGATATACTGAACAAACTTACCCGAAATAAACTTTCGGTTGGTGGTGCAAGACCGGGTGAATCAGTGATTGGTAAACGTGTGAATTCTTCTGCAAAGTTACTTGTATCCATTTCGTCGCGAAGTTTTGGTTTTATTGGAGCTGATGTTCGTTTTTGAGCCAGTGCATCCCAATCAATGCCCTTAAAATGAAAAGAAAATATATATCTAATATATTCTGAACGATGAACAGTTAGAATTCTGAATTTACATTAAAAAATGGATGTTTTTTGACGTCATCTGATCCTTTAGCACCTAAACGTCTTCGTGGATTTTTCAATAATAATTTAAGAATAAAATCTTTTGCTATTTTCGAAATATAATTGGGTATCAACGGTTGATTTCGAAGTATACGTCTAAATAAAAATATTATATTTAAGAACAAGCATTGATACGAGGTGTTTTGTTAAACACTTGTTAAACGAGAAAACTTAGATTAGTGACTTATCAGAATTTTTCTAAGCGATACATTAGAATAATTTTTCCTACTATCTATAGTACTCTGGAGGCAACATTTTCGTTAATACTGAATGATTTTGATTGAGGTATGTTCCTTTCTAAGAAGCTAAAGGGTAATCCAAAAGAGTTTAGGTGTGCATTAGAAAAAAGTTAAATTGCTTTCTTACCGTCAGTTTCATATCAATTCTTACAGAGACAGGTACCATCATGAAATTATATAGTAGTAATGTTATAGTTATAAATATTTGTTAGCTATAGTTTGAACTTATTTTTGGACTGATAGTATAAAAGAAACTTAACTTTTTTCTAAGGTATCTAAAAATTTTGGATCATCCTTTAGTTTGGACACTTACTTCGAAATCTCTGGTTGAGTATTTCGATCGCCATCAACAGTGAATGGCGATGCCCCAGTTAATAATTCAAAAGTTAGTACGCCCAACGACCACCAATCCACTGCAAAATCATGTCCATTATCTCCACCCTTCACAACTTCGGGAGCCATATACTCAATTGTTCCACAAAATGAGTATGTTCGTTTATCCTTCAAAAAAAATTAATAAGTAAGGAATTTTCTAAAATAAAAATTATGATTAGAAATACATACGGCATCATCTGGACGAAATTCTTTACTGAGACCAAAATCGGCCAAAACAATGTGTCCTTCACTATCAAGTAAAATATTTTCTAATTTAATATCACGATAAATTATTCCAAGCTAAAAATGAAAGAACAACAGTTACACTATAGAATATTTATTAAATTTCATAGAGTTTTGGTTTCTCTATTAACAAATCCTACAGTTTTTCCACTTCTAATCATGTGAATCGTCGGACATTAACTAGATATAAAGTTTTTTGAAAGATTTAATGTAACAACTTTTAAATTCAATTAACTATGATTATAAGTCTTTAGGTGATATTTCTTAAAGGGTTAGTAGTTATCAAAACAGAAATATTTTAGTTTGAATCCTAAAGTACAATTATTATCATCGTAGCCCTGATTTAATCTGTTGAAGATCTACAATAAGTTAATGAGTTTTCTAAACTAAAATACAGTATGTTGAATACATACTATTTTTTGGTCTGTCGGAAGTCGACAAATTCCCAAAAAAGTGATAGAGTTTTCCAAACATGTACGGTTAATTAAAATTTTTTATCAAGGTTATAATGCTTGAGAAATATTTCTCAAAAATCTTGATATCTTCAAATTTTTCAATTTCAATTAATTTTTCAAACAACAAAATTTGGCCCCATTATCGTATTTTGTATATCATTAAAAAATCGAAACTGACTTAGTTTTCATCGGTTATTACCTTTAAACTACATTTCACGTTAAATCAGTAGAATTCATTATTACGTGTTATATACACATATTGCTGTAAGGTAAACTTTATGAATTCGAGAGACGTCTTCACTTATAGAAAAAACTAATATAATCCATTGTACATGAATTTTGTAAAACATTTACATTTTTCACTTTAATCAGATTCATAAATTCCTGAATATACATGCACACATTCTTCATTCACAAACAATGAACACTAACCTTATGTAAATGATCTAATGCTAATGTTAATTCTGCTATGTAAGTTTTTGCATCTGGTTCCGTAAAATGTTGTCGACGGTTTAAATGTGTAAATAATTCACCACCACTCACATAATCTAATATAAAAAACATCAATAATAGAATGAGAGAGAATGATAGTTAAGTTGAGAATTATATACCCATAACAAGATGAAGTTTTGCATCGCTTTGAAATGCATAATGCAGAGAGACAAGAAATGGTATTTGTCTAATTGCTTCTAATACTTGTCGTTCAGTTTTAATATGTTCAGCTGTTTTTGCTTTTTGTAATATTGCTGATTTTTTTAAAACTTTCATTGCATACAATTTATTCATATCTGAACCATTAATTTTTCGTACTAGAAACACTTTACCATAGGCTAAAATATAAGACGAAATCATATCTTCAATCATAATATTCATTTCTACAAGTGACCTTGGCGAAGTTACCATTTTTCTGTCTAAGACTTCCCGGACAATCTGACAAGTGATGTATATAGACATCTGCGATTAATCTCATTATGAAATATCCATGAACATGGACAAAACATGTTTGATAACTATGGACATAGGACAGAAAAATCCATAGGACTGAACGTTTTTGTTTATATCCACCCCACTTACCGATCATCACGGACTACGATTTTCTTTCGTCTGACCAAATACTATACTGTATGGCTTTTTTAAAGTTTGTTGCTAGAATTTTGTTAGCAGTACGAATCTGTCACCATACCCACTCCCCATGTCCTTGTGTAACCATGGGCATGAGTTTGTAAAATTTTCTCGATGAGAATGTGTGTGGACATTGGGTATCACTTTCGAAGTTCAAGTGCATGAAGGATGGATACGAAAAAGCGTGGAATATCTAGGTCGCTGTCCTTTGAACGTTTCCTACTACAATCAGCTGTTCATAGCAAGAGTAACGTCCAGGAGCACAGAATCCTCTTCGTTTTTAATTACCATATTATGCTGCTTTCTTACCTCCTGTTCCTAGAACTTTCAGTAATTCAAAATCACTCATATCAACACGATTACTATTGGTCATTTCATAAACTAAAACGAAAATAAACAATAATGATAGGGTCTTGAGGTACTGGAGAGCAAGTTTTTGACATACAATCGAGAACAACATCACTAAGAGCCATATTTGACTATCAACGATATCTGAATGGGTAAAAGACGTTCGAATCGTGATTAAACGGGGTATTTGGTCATTATTCAATCTGAATCCTTATTCATTAGTAAGATCTAAAAGGAAACCAGACGAATAATTAGTAAAGTTATATCATTTAGAGAGATTTTTCAGACTTAGTTTTATACTAGTGAATGCACAATCAGTATTACAGGGTATTTTACGAAATATCCTGTCCGATGTTCCGATGATTTCCCTTGTTATTGTTCAATGACTCATATCATCTGTGAGCTAAGTCTATTATTGGTTCATTCGTTTCACGATATCGAACCAATGAAGAATAAAAAGAAACGAATGCCGAAATGTGCTTGTTATATCTGACTTAAAGGATATGTTAAATTAAATCAAAACCGTTTCAATGTGCAGAACAAATTGTCTCATATCCCCCTTATCAGTAATAAAAGTTCCATCAACGCTAAATATTATGCGAACCGCTTTTTACAAAAATTTGGAAGCACTGTATTTCATGGAAAGTCCATCAAAAACAAAAAATATAGTTCGTGGGGCATAAAATAAAAAACTTGTATATTTCAATATCTTTTGTATATTAGAGAAAATATGTAAGAAAGACAAAATTAACTGACAATGCTCATAAATACATATATCGCTCGGACAAGGATCCAAAAAATTCTTCAGGTATATACGGTATGAGAGAAATTATTTTTAATGTTTACGATGAAAAAAAAATCAGATAGTCTGCCGAGAAAAAGTAACGTGACTATCGTATACATCCACAAATTTCTCTTGTCATCTCCGGACGTAAAGTAAACACAATTTCAAGACACTTTTGTGTCCCAGTTTTTTCCCTATCCTCAAATGAAATAATGAACTTTTTCCAGGATAGACTCCGAAATGATGTCTACATAAACTAGAAATAACTTTGGAATATCCAAAAAACTCTATCAGAACTAGATCTGAAAACTTTTTGATACATGACATACCTTTAAGATACTACTGCTTCTTCTCTTCCATTAAATTGACATAAATAAAACAAAAAATATATCATTCCATGAAGAATTTTACGAGATACATTTTGTGAAAAATCCTCTGTAACATCATAATTTCTAATCCTAAAAATTTTACGTTTATGTTGGCCGTAAGTAATCTGTTTTTTTTAAAAAATTTATAAGTCCACAAAATTTTTCCACATATATACCGGTCGAACCAGCATAAAAAAGAAAAACTACGTAATGTTTATTTAAAACAATCAGATTTAATATCTAATTTAAGCACATTTTGTCACGGGAACGATACATCCGTTTTAATGTTTCAAACGTTCTCACCTCGAATCCGACATTCGGTATCCTTCAGATAACTAATTTTTGTAGAACAAGAGTTTCTCTTCAAAATGCGGCGTCTCCGAAATCTCTAGCTTTTGGTGTTGGAATGTCATAAATAAAATATTGTAAGTGCGAAATGAGGTCGCTATTTAAATATAGAAACAGTCCGGTAAAAGCGACATCATGACTAAAAGTAAAACGTTGACTCAATCGTAGTACGTAGAAAAGATAGAAACTTCTTATTTTGAAGAAAAAGTTCTGTTCTACGAGAATCATTTGATAATTTTAAGACATAATTTTAAGACACTATGTATCAAAAAGTTTTCAGAACTCGTTCTGGTAGATTATTTTTGATATTTCAAAGTTATTTCTAGTTTATGTAGACGACGTTTCGTAGCCTATCCTTGAAAAAGTTCATTGTACCATTTGAGGATAGGGAGAAAACTGTGAAACAAAAGTGTCTTTAAATTGTGTCTACTTTACGTCCGGAGATGATAGGAGAAAGGATGGGAAACGATTTCTGCTAGAAAATGGTTCAATATGATTTTGAGTGAAAATGATCAGAAATGCTTCCCTTTTCACTTCCCAACACTTCTAACGTTCGAAAATTGCTCCTGATCTCCTTGAAAAAATTATTTCTTACCGGGTTTCATTACCAATTCAATGAAGGTCATTCACTTCATTTCTCAAATTTTCATACGATTTTAAAGGTTCTGACCAAAGCTCATACATAGAAAGATAGAGAATTTTCTGCGCTTCACAATAAACTTTTTATAAATAACTTTTTAGCTATAAATAAACTTTTCAAAAATATGCCCGCATAGAACAGTTGTCAAAATACTAGACAGATATCATGATTTTCACCTCTCTTAAGATTTAAGAATATTTCTTCCACACATCTACTTAGACCCGGAATGTTTTATATATTGAAAGATAGAGAATTTTCTGCGCTTCACAATGAACTACAATATTTTGTTTTGTCCTGATAGATTTGTTGGCTAAATACTGGATAGATATCTCGATTTTTACTCATAATGGTATAGAAAAATAATCACAGTTTCCTTCACAAATAGAAATTAGGAATAGTTTGTATTTAGAAAAATGCAGAATTGAAAGGGCTACAAAATAAGCTATAGTACGTTGTTTCAAACATTAAGTTTAATATACTTATTGGCAAAAATAACGAACGGATACAGTGAACCTATGACAGGGCACTGAACGAAGTACAGTGGTGTAAATAAGGGGAGACTCTCATACAAGAAAATGCAGGAAATAACAAGCTTCAAACTGAAATACATTAGATTCTTGGAAACGTATCCTTCATACATTTCTACGCTAAATACTATACAAGTATGATGATTGTTGCTAAAAGTATGTGACAAAAGTTTGAGCTTTGCTTTTGCTGACTTTTTTCCTCAACCACGCCAGCTAAAAGAATACTAAAGAGTGCCTTGAGCAGCTAAAACATTTTTCTATCCGATAAGGCGTATATAAGAGTTTTCTCAAAATGTTTAAAAACGAGGATTTGGGGAAAACCCAAAAGCCATACTTTCCGATGTTCTGGCTTCTATCGGTAATTTTGTGTTAATGGCTTGGTTTGATAGAGTAAACATTTCTGAGAAAAATAAGACGCCTCCGAGCTCTCCACAACATATTTTCATCAAGCTGCATTATGTTTACGAAAAGCCCCAAACACATTCCTGCT
>CAJNOQ010003897.1:0-18823 GCA_905250885.1 Didymodactylos carnosus
TCCAAAAATGCTACCGCAGTGTGCCGAAAGCACACTAGAAATGTGTCAATGGCACGCTAAAAGCATGCTAGCAGCACATAAAAAAGCATACTAGCAGCACATAAAAAGCATACTTTGGCACACTTTTCCCATGCCATTGGGACAATTTAAGTGTGCTTTTTCTAAAAGTATGCTTTTCCGGGACAGTGATGTATAGACATATCTTATGGTCAGGATCTATTGGTTGCGGGCTCTCCGAATCGGAATGAAACAGTGAATCCCTAATTTTTTTCGGTAAAAACAAAGATAAAGATTTCTTCTAGTGAATATTTAGATGTCACGCAGTAAATGATCTTTTTTAATCTAAGACGAGACGATAGATCGCGCTATAGGAGCATCTCTGATTAGTCAAATATTCGATGAGGAAAAATTATCTCTAAAGTAACCATCAAAAAGTGACGAGTCGGGTCATTTCATATCATATCAGGTAACAATTAATTCAACTGAAGTCAGTAAACGGAGATCACCTGATCTGTTTTCTATTTTAAGAACGTGAGACTATCTCTGTTTTTAGCTTTGCATTCTGGCCACTTCATCATCCAGATTATAACAAACCGACCTGGAATGTCATGTACTGCCTTCAATGGATGCTGCCTGTTCTTCTGATTCCAAAGCCACTAGGTTTCGGAGGTTTTGAACACTATTTGTTCTTGATATTGCATTTGATTAGCTTCTTTCTCGAGAAACGGCCGTGCACGATTTGTTCAATCGTGTTTTTGACAGCTGCTATTTTATTATGTTATAATTGTTGGGAAAATTGTATATTCTGGAATTGTTCATAATGTCACCAAGTAATTTTATATCGACGTGCTCTCGCATTGATTCGCCACGAATTATTGAATGTATTCTGTTATGTGATGATTTGAAGAAATTAAAAACATACAATGACGTTGCTCTCATCGGTCAAACTTGTTACCCTTGTAGTACTATTTTATCCACGTTAATGGATAATTTTTGTACTAAAAAGTATTTTGACGATACAATAAATATGCATAAAATTATCTTGAATGTTGTCGTGCAGGATGACTTCGATCGATGTGCACGAAATATTGGCAGAAGTAATGTTCAACATTATGGCTAGAAAAAACAGAAGATACTACGTGCTATAAAACCATACTATAAATTAGATGTTGAAAATTATTTCAAACAATATAAGTTGTATCGTTAAAATATCATTCCAAGTTTTATTTACTTATTTGTTAGCTTCTTTTTTCTTCTCTTCTTTTGCTAATTTACATTCACGATAATACTTATTGTTGTTTTATTATTGTTTATTCTTATCGATTTTTTGTACCTAGTCAGAAATAAATGAAATTATTTCGATATTACGGTATACAAACGTCTATTTTGAATGATCGAGAACTATTCAGAGAATAAGTCCTATGTGCTTGTTTAAACAATAGAGGAAGAGTTGTGATGACATGAAAGACATTTATAAGATGCATCTTAAAGTTTGAGCTGTTTTTTGTTTGACATAGAAATATTTCTCGTCGAATGGATCATCCATATAGTGTGCCCGTTATTTCAACGGAATTACGACGTGCTGAATTTGTTAAACAATTGGCTGATGTCTTCGATCATATGGACCAAATCAGTCAAGACATGTTCAATCGAATAACTATTCGTTTAAATATGTATCGTCAACAATTGAATAAATTTGATGAAAAAATCAATAATGTGAATTTACATATTGAACGTATACGTCAGTTTAAACGAGCAACTCAAATTCATTCTAGTTCACGTTATCCTGTTGAACAAAAACGTTCGATCTATAAATCCATATTTGAAGATAATGATAGAAATACTAACAACTATGAAAATTATTTGACATTACAATGGAATTCATTTAGATTAAGTGATGATGATAAATTTTATGATGTTAACGATAAAGATTCAAAAGCAAAAGATGAAACATTTGTTATATCGATTAATAATGATAATTACATTCAAAAAACAAAAACAAATAAATTACACGGTCTTGGAAAACCCTCGGCAAACATCAAATCAGTCGTATCATTTTTAAAATATAATACACAAGAAAATCCGTAAGTATAGTAGAATTTGTTTTTTTAAAATAAGTTCTTAGAGACAATTCATTGCTCACAGACTTTTTACAAAGCGAGAACAAAATTCAACCAAAAAATGAAATAGATGTTGTAATGAGGAACAAAATATTACTCAGCATGGTACAATTGTGAACAAGTAGCAAGATTTTGTTCTTGTATACGCAATGAACTATTGGAACACTCTCATGTATTCCTGTGATCCTTGTGTTATTATAAATTTGTTGTGTATCAAAATTATTTCTAAAAGAGATCAATTGCCAATACCAATATGAAGTTTTATTCTCAACTTTATTTATTTTTCGTCTATTGTGTAGCTATACGCAGCCCACAAAAATTGATCCATTATCTGTTGCTGGTAAAATGAGAAAACATACTGAAGAACAAACACAATCGCGTACGTTCTATTTTTTTTATGCTTTTTTTTATAATTGTAACTTTAAAATTAGACTTTGTATTTTAATGTTTAGGTATTGGAGAAACACCGTTACCTGCGTTTTATCAATCTATGTCTGCGCTATCAGGACTTAGTGAAATAGAATACAATCCCGTTTTAGGCGCTGTTCCAACGTTATCTCTTCCTGATAATTTGGAATTGCCAAATTTTGCAACAGATCTGTATCAAGAATGGACAATGGAATCAATCGCTCCGTCGTCAGCAAATTTATTACCAGATATAAAAGATCTGACATCTAATTCAGTTATTACTACAGCTACTCAAGCGCCACGTGAGTGATATATTCAAGTTTATTATTATAAATTAGCTCAGACGTAATGTCTTTCATTCATTATGTTCGAATTTTTCTGTATGAGTCACGCAGAGAGAAATTCCAAAACGAAAGTGTAATTGATATAGATGAATAGATTAATTTTCATGCAGCATCGGATTTTTTAATGAATACTCGTTTGACTAATTCTTTTGTTGTTTGTAGCTCCTTCAATTGTTTCTGACGTACCGGCAATTATTCCACTAGTACAATCTACCATCTCCACCATTCCACCACCACCTCCACCCTCTCTTCCAACAGAATCTCTTCAAAAAAGCGTTCTTGCACCTCAAGCACCACTACCGCCTCCAACAACAGTTGATAACAATACGAACGAGCTTGAAGTTGAAAGCAAAGTAAATCAAACACAAAGTATACCAACAGCAACTAGTACTGGGAATCCATTGTTGGATGCAATACAAAATTTTAAAAAAGATAATTTACGTAGTGCTCAAGATAAAAAAATGAGTAAACGAGCAGAAGAGGAAGCAAAAGATGCACCTGATCTATTGAAAAATCTTCAAAAACAATTAGAAAAACGACGATATTTTGTGGCTGGTGGACCCGACGAATCAAAGCGACAGGAAAAAAAAACAGCAACTATGGCTGATGAGATAGCTGGTAAACTAGCTCTACTTCGACAAGGAATGAAAAAGAACAATGATGACGATGATAACAATGATGATGCTGATGATGAAGCAGATTGGGAACAATGATTATTTCTCACGCCACTTTTTGTCTATGTGTAGTCGCATGTAGATATCTAGTAATTCTTTTTTTGAAAAAAGATATTCTGATTCCAATGATCTCTTCTGTAGAAATTTTTTAACTACGTAATGTTGTCCGGTAGGTCTTTTTCTACAAAACATGATATGATAGGGCTCGTGCTTTTGTTCAACATCTCAAACCTAACTCCTCAAAAATGTTTTTATTGTTAAATCTACACAGTATCAAACAATATTCTCGATGACTTTTTTAAACCATCTGTGTTTGGAATAATTATATTTTTTCAGTTTTATTGCATCTTCTATACATACTGCTCTATTCTTTCTTTTTTGTTTTTATAATATTCTCAAACGAATAAAAATGAAGTTAGCTGCAATATACAAAAGATAGAAGAACTTTTCTTAAAACTATATTTTGCAAGAGTTTCTCCTACAAAAGTATAATAATAATAAGTATTTTATATGGTGTTCTGAGACAATAGTTTTTCAGTATGTGTATTTTCTTAATTAAACTTATTAGTAAATTGAACAGCATATTTCTTTCAATTATCAACCATCAATCATCGGTGTTCATTAACCGTGTAGTCTTATCTCTTGTAAAAATAAAGCGGAGAAAATTTTATATATAGCCAATTTGTTTTTGTCTTTCTAAAAACGTGTAATGGTGATTTTTTTTCTTTTTTTTTGTTAATGAATATTTTCATTTCAGACAAAGTATAAAAACAGATCTATTTATCTCAAATATTTTTAATAGACCGTAACATTTCAGAATGCATACTATTTTTAACAGATAAAAACGTTGTTTGCATCATAATGAAGTTTAATCACATCTTATTTAATCAAATGTGTCTGTTTACTTTCAAGATACAACTTAGTTTTCTATATTCTCCCTTGTGTAATGATCTTCTATTTATGGCTTAAAATTAATCAGTCCTTATATAATTGTGAAAATATATATCATCCTACCATTAAATTATCCAAATCACAAACAATGCGTATATAAATGAGATTTAACATATCTGTTCGTCCCTTTCTTATACTCTATTAAGATCACATCATTATCTTTATTATCAAGGGAAAAAAGTAAACTACTGTAGAGAGTAAGTTTATCACACATAATCATTATCATATACACATGTGTTCTACTAATTCTAATAAATAAATAAATAAATATAATGACAATTAATAGATATAATAACGTAAGATCTATATAAAAACAGATTGTTGTATATTGTTCTTTTTCAAAACAAAAATAATGAACAAAGATAACTATTGTTGTGGTAGAATGATTTAATCTTAGCAAGAGATATCTTCAAAAGTGAAATCCTTTTCTAACACAAAAATGTAAATTTATTACATAAACTGTACTTAGT
This sequence comes from Didymodactylos carnosus, assembly GCA_905250885.1. Classification (NCBI taxonomy): domain Eukaryota; kingdom Metazoa; phylum Rotifera; class Eurotatoria; order Philodinida; family Philodinidae; genus Didymodactylos; species Didymodactylos carnosus. The sequence continues at coordinate 4,968 of CAJNOQ010003897.1, forward strand.
TTTACAATTTTTTTGTTGCAGAATACGAATATATATCATATGATAAAATATAAAGTTTTGCTTGCTCTCTATGTTCAGAAATAGGATATTGCTGCCACAACAGTTGTTCAACATTCTCTTTCTCTTTTTGTTTGAATGCACTATTGAGACCGTTAATGTTACTTTCAAAAGTTCTTCTCTAGAGAAAGCTAAATGTATTTTTTTATGTCAAAAATATTGAGTTTTGATCTAGTCGATAGAAATGATCAACAGTTTACTTAAGTCCTTTGTTTCTCAACGAAAGGAACTCTCGATTTTATCATTATCATTTCATTTTTAGATTCTAGTCTCGAAATCAGATCAAGATATAAAAAGAAAAACATATACACAGTCTTTAGAGGTCTCATCAGTTAACTGATTTTTATTTGAGTTTTTATGTACGTGTATCGAAGTGTTGATTTTATGCGACAATGTTGAGTTCATATTGACTGTATAGAGAAGGAAAAGGTAGAAATAACGAGATGTATTGACACAGAAAACGGAAGTAAGAATGTATAATGTATATGTGTGGAGACATGAAGGGTGAAGTGTGGATATTAGATTGACGGCAAAATATATACTGTGACAACTGTAGTTTACTAGTATTGTATCTATATCAGGATGAAGGCAAAGAGAGAGAAAGAGAGAGAGATGAAGTGTTCCCATTTTCTGAAATGGAAAAACGTTTCGGGAATATGTTACAGATCATTCATATAGAAAAAAACTGTCGCTCTCTTATGCTTTCTCTCTTCCTTCGATTTTTCTGCGAACTGCGTACTGTACTCTCCATCGTTGTTCTTTTTTTTTTCTCATTCTTTATCTTCTAGACATGTACTAAGTTTGTCTCATACACAATGTACAAATTTTCGTGTTAAACATATTTTTATTATATTGTCCAAAGAAGAGAAAAAGAGAGAGAAAGAGAATTTTTGCTGTTCAATCTCTCATAGTATACAAATGTTTCTTTTAGTAATTTTGGTTTTGATTTGAAACAAAAGTAAGAGGTAAGAAAAACCCGTCTAACAATTCGTATAGATTTTTATTCGAAAAAAACTTTATGATTATATGTTCAATCAATGATTATGCAACACCTGTTGCTCCGTTTATTAACCAGGCTTAGTTTTTTAGCAATAGATTTTCTACTGAGCAGTTTAATAATAGTTGGCATACATTTTATTATGTGTGAATCATTTCTGTTCAATAGCTTGACATCGACTATCATTGATTGAAGTAGCTATAACCTCTTTAGTGAGGTTTTCATACAGTATTGCCATCAAGCTTTCAAAAATAGATGACAATAATCGAAAGTGTCTGCTTCGATTCGAACATTTAACTGTCAATTGAACTCTTGACCGAAAAATGTTTTTTTGTATATAAAATTGAGTGATCAATTTCGATGTGAATGAGTATAATTTTCTCTTTTGATTGGGTGTATGAATGTTTTCCTTTTCGTTGTTACTATCTTCTGTTGCGATATCGTTCGAAGGTTTTGATATAGAGATTGCTGATACAATCCTAATTCATGTGTCATAAAGACTTACACAAACCGCCCATTTATTATATCAAAAGAGCAGGACCGCCTCAAAGAGTAAAAGCAGGGGTGAGTCAAAATTTAGGAGTAAAATTCAAATTTTTTTCAAAATGAGAGTAAATTTCCATTTTTTCCAGAAAATTGAAGTAACATAGCGTACGTATCTATAAATCTAAGACAAATAATAACGTTAACTTTTCTGCATTTTTATTTCAAAAAGAACACAAAAAATATAGTGTAATTCGAGCAACTATTTTCCATGAACGAGAATTTCCAACACACTGCTCACACTCACACACTAATAAACAGCAAAAAAAAGTAAAACATTTGAAAGTTGACATACTGTCCAGTATCGTTGTTGGACATTTTCTTTTAAAAGTAGATATTATCTACAATGTAAAGAATTTTTCCACCGTAGAATCAATTTGAACTAAAGTATAGATCAGAATGATAGACGAAAGCATCCAAAAATTAGCAGTCAGCAATCCAGATCAATAGAGGCGTATCAAATAAGATATCTTCCTTTTTACTTTTTGACAATATCTACGACAACAGTCTATGGAGACATTTGCCAAAGAGTGAAAAGAAAGGAAGACATCTTTATTTGATACATCCTTAGCTACAAAAACGAAAGAGAAAATATATCTAAAAATTGTTTTCTTTCAAACTGCGAGCAAACTCTCTCACATATCTCTTCTGTTGCTGTTTATTCTGAGATCGCGAATAAACTCTTTCACACTTGAAAAAAGTATTGATTAATTATTCTGAAGTCGAGAGGAGAGGGAGTGACACCATCGTTCTTCTCCATTTGAACCTACCGCCATGATTGATGACGTTTCATGAGTGTTTTTTTATATGTAAAGTCGGAGTAAACCGTGGGTTAAATGGAAATGTTCGGAGTACAATTTTCCTAATTTGTGAGTAAAATTTTCAAAAAGCAGAAGGGAGTCCTCCTCTCCCATCCCTAGTCGAAGCGGCCCTGCAAAAGAGTATTTATCGTGAAATATTATATCATTCTAGATTATTGAATTTTTCTTCTATCGACCATAAATGCCATTCACCGTTTCGTGAACGCGTTGTAGATAGATTTGATAAACAATTGTTTTAATAAAAGAAAAAGAAAAAACATAGTACTAATTTATGTGTTTGATCTCTATTTTAAGTTGCCGTCTAAAATGGAATATATAGCTACGTCGAATGAACACATACTTCAAGATCATTAATAATAATGATGGTGATGACGAGGTCATAGATAGTTTTTTTACAAGGTAAGGCACACACGTCAATCAATAGAACAAAAAAGCATACATGATTATATTTGCCTCTATACTTTTCTGCGTTGAGTAACCGTGTTAAAAAAACGCCAAATGAAAGAAAGCTTTTGCGCCTAAAAATCAAGATAGACCAGTTTTTGGATTATGATCTATCGGTAGAAATCGAAAAAAACTTTCAATAGGGAAATTTAGATAACTTCGTGAAAGAGACTGTTCTCGTTGGAGTTATACTATACTGTAGTCTAAATACGATTTCTGTTAAACATCAAAAGAATTGATTCTCACTGAAACAAAACGTCAGGTCGAGATTGGTGAGAAGACGATGAAGTCTTACTATAATGAGATGCCTTACTTTATATTTGAAACAACTACAGAGAGTTTTTAGAAATATTACATTTCTGTTCTTCTAGGTCGATAACTTTATGGATAAAAACCAGATGAATAAAAAAAAATGTGTTAATAGTTCAACATCGAAAAAGCAAGAGAAAACAACATACAAAATTATTGTTCTTGGCAGTGGTGGTGTGGGCAAATCAGCAATAACAATTCAATTTGTGAAATCCTACTTTTATGCGGATTATGATCCGACCATTGAAGGTTAGTTAGAAAGAGAGAAAAGGAAAGTTATGAGTACATCAAACATCTTATTTTTATATTTATAGATAGCTACGTTAAACAATGTTTGATTGATAATCAAATAGCAAATTTAGAAATTCTCGATAGTGCTGGTCAGGAAGAATTTAAGCCAATGCGTGATCAATATATGCGTATTGGTGAAGGTTTTTTACTCGTTTTTAGTTTAACAGATCGTAGTTCATTAGATGAAACGTATAAATTTCATCGCGATATATTACGTATAAAGGATTGTGATAATGTTAGTATGATATTAGTTGGAAATAAACAAGATTGTTCAAGACAAATATCACCAGAACAATGTCAACAAGCAGCACGTTATATGCAAATACCCTACTACGAAACAAGTGCTAAACAACGATATAATATTGATGAAGTATTTATAGAATTAATTCGAATTATTCGAAATATGAATGAAAAAGAACGTGCGTTAAAACAACAACATCATCATTTAAATAAAAAAGATAATAGAAGTAATTTTTGTACAAACTGTCTTATTTTATAAATCTGTTTTCGTTTTCTGCACATTATTTGGAAAAGAGAATGTTAATGTTATACATCATTCTGAGCATGTGTCAGATTGGTCGAATTTCTTTTATATATCGAAAATTGGATTTTTTATTCTTTTTCTACTTTAATATAGGAGGTTATTTTCTAAACATGACAGTGTATCTTTTGTTACTAAAACTATGCACCTTTTATCGTCAACAGTATAATGTCATTGTTATAATTTGTTGTTATTGAATTTTTTTTTCTATTGTATAGATAAAAAAACAAATGCTCAATGGTATTTGTTAACAACACGTCTATCGGAATGGGTTCATCAAAGTATATCTGGATGTAAAAAAGTGAATAAAAGTAACTGCTGAACTATCGTGCTGTTTAATACCTTTTGGTTTTTCTTTAGCAAAATGCTCATCAAAATAATATTTTTACCAATTGAGAATTGAACAAAGTTTTGCTACCAGTGTGCTCTACAAATCCAGTTACGCTCCTGATGTATTGCATGCTTGAAAAATCAAAATATTCAAGACCACTTCTTCAAGTGTATATGGATATGATTGCTCTGTAATTGTACTCAATTGGTGACTGCGCTATAGTCAATTGTTTGAAAAAATGTGAGATACAGAATCTGTCTAATCTTTAGACAAACGTATTGATGAAGAGGATGATACAAAAGCTACTTTTTTCTCATTCTATGTATATGAGAACTAATGAATACAAACTTTAATTCAATCACAACGGTACCATCATTGAAGATACAAGTACATATTATTTTGTTAGATATCGACGATAGCTACACTGTGTAATCCTGCAATTATTACTTTAAATTTGTTTTTTTGTTTCAAAAAATCTAAATCAAACTACAATCCGTTTCAAAAAGAGCGATTTTGAATATTCTTAGTAGAACATGTGACATTTGTATTCAATCTCGGTAATACCTGTTACAATTACTTTTGATGTTTATGAGATAACGTATACAAGAAATATTTAAAACTACTTAAAATAGCACTTGAAAGATACGAATCAACATGCAATGTACGATTGATGAAATAAGTAATAAAAGCCATCTATTGTTGTCAAAATAAAATATATGCTGATTGTAACAAGCAGAGTACACATAAAAGAACGCGCAATAGTGTAAAAAAAGCAATTGAGATTTTATTTTCTAATATCAATTGCTATACTTAAAAAGTTAGAATCATAATATTTGTTTCATCTAGAAATGTTAGTCGATCCAAAAGTCGGCATCAGTATAAATGAATTAAAACTTAATCGGCAACGTGAAACATGTGGAGACTTCGTCAGCTCGCGAAAGGGAAGCTAGATTTTCTCCAAAAATAGTTTTCCCTGGCCAAAAATTAATTATGTTAAGAAATCGCTAGTTTTTCGCTCAATAACCTTTATTTAACTTGTTGAGGGGTAATAATTTCAATATAAATGTAAGAGTATCAGCAGCTGTTTGAAATTAATTCTAATTTTATTTACGTTTTATCTACTTTTCGAAAGTACAACTTTCATTTTCAAGAACTGTAATGTTTAAACGTTTTATGATTACAGTTCTTGAAAGTGAAAGTTGTACTTTCAGTAATCTTTGACAATAATGAGAATGGCGACACAGCTAACATTTCTAATTTCGTGAGTAATCACAAAAAAATAACGGCATCTATGTATGGAATATAGCAGTGTTTACGTTACATGTTTGTAGATTGTGTTTTATCTTCAGAAGTATTGTTTCTTTATGATGAACTTCCTCTATGCCTTGCACCCGAATCAGATGCAGTTGTTGATTTAGACTACGAATAAATATTATGTAAGTAAATGAATTTATATTCAGACTTTTAGATGCCTGGCAACAACGATGGCGTCTCGCTTGTATATTGTCTGATTTCAAAAGATGTACCTTCAATAATCAAGAAGAATCATGTACGTGCCTGATATTGTTAAGTTATTTAAATTATTAAAAAGTCATTCATGCGATGAACTGCCATCTTTTCCAAAATGTAATAGACTAAGATATTTTTCGAATATCTTTTGAACAAAAACTGATAGAGACTCGCGGTTTTCATTAATACAGATCACATCGAGAAACCTTGATCTATGGCAACAACAGGCTAACTACCGCCTGTGGACAAAGATGTGCGTCGCCACACCGGTTTGCAGATTCGTCGCCGCCGCTGAAGGCGAAGAAAAATTGTTTTGACTTCCGCTGCTGCCGCCATGTCCTAAAATATTTGTCACCGCCGAAAGCGAAGATAAATTTTTCAAGTTCATGCTGCAGCAAAATGTATTGAATATAGATGTAATCTTGTTATTCGTTTTTTTTCTTCGGAGTGATAAGTGAGCACTAAATGAATATTCTATATATTTCATATCGAAACGTGAACAGAATACGTTGTTTCTTTGTTTGTTTGCAGCACAGAGTGTGGCATTTTCTTTGATTTTACATAAACTGTATGACGCAGGGTTTTCTTACTCTTTCTGTTGGTACGTCCTTACCTTAGACATCTAGCGCGCAGCGCTTTTCTATCTTTTCGCATACGACAATGTACAGGTACAGTTAGTCCACGAAAACCTGTCGGAAACGAAAGAGAACGTTGTTTTAGTCAAATTTGGAGATTCGCCGCCGCCGCCGAAGACGGAGAAAATTCTTACAGTCTTACGCCGTCGCTGCCGAGAACTTTTTGTCGGCGCACATGTCTGCGTGCATGGTGTACCTTATGAGTAAAAAACGATCTGATTCCTATTTCATGCGAAAGAATTAGACCGAGAGGTTCGAACCACAAAGTTATGCAAGCCTCAGATCTTTATCTATCCTATCGTTCAGACGCGTTATACAGAATTTTCTAAGATATGTTCGTTTTCTCGTTTTGAGGTCTGATAACCTTAAGAATGAATAAAAACATATACATTTACCCGTACTGAGTCTTCTGGAAATGCTTATCTTTCAATAAAGGCAGAATAAAGTTTTACGAAATATATTTATTACTTCCTATTTTTATCAAAAATTATTGATCAGAATGACTTGAAAATTACAGCCTATAGTTACTTCAGTGACTTCCAATATGTTTAATACAATTTTAGAATTAAATTGTGAAATGACCAGATTTTTACATATAAAGTTTTCTAGGAAACTCTTGCGAAAAATAAGTGTAGAGTATGGAAGTTTTTGAATCCCTAAGTAGACTACTGATCTTCAACATATATATATTGTATATTGTAGTTTTTAATGTTTTATTAGCAGATATTTCATTTTTTAGATAAAAAATAGCAAGATGGAATTTTTCAGAGACATGTTGTTACTATTAATATTTATGGCGGGTGCAGCGCTAACACTATTTGGTTTACGTTATTTTGTCTACTATAAATCTGAATGGATAGCGAAACTTTATTTTAAGTACGCGATAAAAATTATTTTCATATATTCTTGATACATTTAGACTAATATTTCTTATTTAGACTAAATGGAATAAAATGTGGTATTACAAAGTATATATTATTCATTAATGATCAGACAAGTTTTACGTATTGTGAAAAAGGAATAAGAACAGATACTAAACCGAGTCTTCTATTCATTCATGGTTTGGCATCAAATAAAGAAACATGGATACCAATAGTCAAGGTAAATTAATTACTCACTATTATCCCAAATGCTAAATGCTGTGATGAAATTAACTTAAGGATATTCCTAATACTTATCATTGTGTTATGGTTGATCTTCCAGGACATGGTGAAACGATCTGTAACGAGACTTATACAATTGATTCATTTGTTAAAGCATTGAAAACAGTATGTAAAGATGACTATAATCTTTGGCATTTATTTGAGAGTGTTTATTTTAATTTATAGTTTATTGATTGTTATGGTTTAGTAGAGACTAATAAACCATTATGCTTAGTGGGTTCGTCGATGGGAGCAACAATAGCAGCGTTGTTTTCTGCTCGATATCCTGCTTATGTAAGCATGGTCTGTTTGTTAGCTCCTCCAGGTAAGTTTTCTTCTCGTTTGGCTTTGAGGACAATTTCACTATTTCAAGATTGTGCTTTCTTTCTATATCAGCTTTTGCTTGGAAAGTAATTTCTTTATTTTGCTCTAGCTGGCTATAATAACAAAGTTATACATGCATAATACTTATAATACTTTTAGCAGTTAAAATAAACGTCATAATCTACTTTTACTAATTATTGTTATTTGAACTTTCTGCTTTGAACTATCCGAGCAAAAAGATGAGTTACTATCTCTGTTTTATCATTAATTGCAACTAGATTCATTTTTTATTAAAATAATATTTTTATTTAATTTTTTATTATTTTAACTCTGTTGATGAATCGGTGATTCGAAAGCTATAAATTGATTAATAAAATAAAAAAAATGAATTTAGCTGCAATTAATGATAAAACAGAAACTTTTATCGTAAAAATCCTACCATTAACAAAAGTCAATAGATGAGTTAGTAGTATTCGACCTTGAATCGTAGTTCGAATAGGACTTGAGAGAACGGTCCACTAAAAGATACAGCTAAACGAACCTTCTAAAGAAGAACGAGACAGAAAAGAACATTTTACTGAACAGGACAAACTTATAATATAGTTAACAATGAATACGTTGTCTCTCTGTTTTTCGTGCTGTTTGAGCAAACAAAGTCAGATATAAAGTTGAATTTCACTTGGAGGCTATCTTTCTTAGAATATGATAATCAATGAACCTATTTCTAATACTTCTTGTTTACAAAAATAGTTAGTAGTTAGCACACAACAACCTATGATCGATCTATAGAGAAATCTGTTGTAAGATTGAGTAGATCAGTAGCAGAAATCAATCATTTGTACAATGCTGAAATCAATTAGTTCATACCATCTGTGGATACCAGAATAAGATAATAGTTAGCAAAGATATGATTGAATCGTGTCCACATGTATCAGTTTTTGAGAATGGTAAAAATAATACTTTAATAATAATGATGATGACTTAACTGAGTTTTGATTAATAGTCGATTGTATTCGTTACCCTGATTGTGTATAATAAAGCCACCTATTCCATAAATAATTACGTGAAAAATAAAAGTCTCTGTTAGTACTTAGATAGTTGAAAATAGTCTGCATAGAATATGATAAAATTGACATTAAAAAGACTTAGGGTTTTCGAGTTAGGCGTCAAAGTTCTAAAATATTAATTAGAAAAAAATTTGACATAAAATCTCATGGTTGAAAGTATAATCTTCTCGTGGCTAGTCGTAATGCCTAATTTAAGATCGATAGTTCCTTTTGTTTCAGTTAATGAAGTGTCATGTACTTTGTACTATATTATCCTAATATGTAGAAGACATTCATTATTAACAAAAATTTACGAATTAATTACAAGAAATGTAGAAAAGTTAAAATGCTAAATCATAACATGCTATAAGTAAAATAGAGAAATACTTAATCTTCTATTTATTGAAAAATTTTCTGACAATGGTGGGCACAAATCTTATAATAAAGGGTTATACAGGGTGGGCCAAAAGTTACTTTATCGAGATAGATACATATTATTATTTACAGTTTATTTTTATTTATATGAAAAAAGGACAAAACTCGTCTGATCATTAGTCATGCGTCTCTCTATCTGAAAATAAAAAAAATGACAAATAATAATTATCAGAACTATTAAAAAAATAATTGTCAAAAAATTGAAATAATAATTTTTTCTCGGTAAAGTGACTTTTGAGCCACCCTGTATATACCACTAAAGAATTTGAAAAATCGAACACGTTAATTGTACATATAAAGTTACAATTCGATGTTAAGACTGTTAAATGAGAAATACAATCTGGAATTAAAACATCTAATTTTTATCCTCAAATAAGAATATTCTTGGCATAAAGTACTTGGTTGCTCACATGAAACAAGATCGAAACACCGATAGTCATAAGAACTAATAGAAAATAGGAAAGTTTAAATTCTCCATAATTTCCCAGTTTAGATGTGAGTTAACTGTTCATTAGTCATGCATTTCAATTGACTGTTATTGAATTCGTTTCAAGAAGAGTGTGTAAATGCGGTATGTAAATCGTTTAAGACCGGGCTATATGACGAAACTCAAAAAATTGAAGTTACTGGTAGATGATGACCTTTCTATTACGATGTTCTCTCTATAAAATGCATATTTAAAAAACACTCCAGAAGGAAGATCTTTTCATCTCTATTACTAAACTAATAAGGACTTTAAAGAAGTTTTAATAAAGACAGAGAAGATTTTAGTAAACCCTTTCGATGTTTCGAGAAGCGTTGGTGATCTACTGAAACGATATCGGTATGCAGCCAATCGCAATTTTTTATTCACATGATGTATATTTTTCTTTCTGTTTAAAATTGAGAATGGAAAAAAACATCATTTTTATTGTATGTCGATTAAAAACATTCATTTTAAATCAATAAATAGGAATATTTTAATATGCACTTTGAAAAAACAATATAAATATTTGTCGAGAGTTGCACAATCAAAAAAAGCGCATGATAATACATAGAAATCTAAACCAGGCTAATTGTCGATATCTGATTTAAATCAAAGACTAATCTAGAAATATTACAAACATCTAGCTTTCGTGTAAATTTTTAGAGTAAATAGCAGAGCCTGCATCTTTGTTTCTAACATTATTCAGTTACCATCTTGTTCTATTTCCTTACATGATATATGAGAAATCAATTTTTTGGAAAAAATTTTCAAAATTTACTGGATTGACTGCATACTTCTAGCTAAAAGCACTCGTTACATATGCAATTATAGATAAATTATCGATTCTGAGGTTGTTGTTTTGATGTTGCTTGATTATTTTTTGTTTATCGTGTGAACATTGTGACAACGCCCTAACTCTTGGCTAGAATTATTGATTCTGCCTAGCGGTATGATTGTACTATATGCTTTTTCATAGTTCCACAAAACACTGGACTATATTAAATTTCATTTCTTTTCTCGCAGCTAATGAATCATGTGAAACTGAGTTATCATGATCAATACGTCTCGGTTGTTATGACATCATTTTACCACAAACTAATGAACAATTTCGAAACATGTTCAGTTTATTTAGTGTAAAAAAATTAAATTTACCAGAACTTTTGATGAATGGATTTCTTAAGTTAAGAAAACGAAGTATTGTGCAACATAGAAAAGGTAAAAAGAATATTTGTATGCCTATATCCAACTATACATTCTTCATCATTCTTGTTAGTATTAGATTCCTTACTATTGAATGATTATCCAAAATTAGAACAATCTTATAATGAATTAAAAAATATCTCATCTCCAACATTGATATTATGGGGACGAGATGATAAACTGTACACATATTTTGGCGCTGACTATTTCAGATCAATTATACCAAATTCAAAAGCTTTGATTCTCAATGATTGTGGGCATTTTATGGGTTTGGACCAAGGGAAAAAAATTGGAGATTACATAACACAGTTTTATGATAAAAATTGTCCTGCTACAAGCCGCATTTCGACAAAAACTATTTCTTAGATGGATGATTTTCAATGTCTCATTTTATTCATTCTCACAATGAACACATTACATTTTTTTAGTTTTACTATAGAATGATCTTATTTATCTCTCACCATAAAGAATGTCAGAAATTGGACATTGAACAAAAATAACTTATTGCTTTATATTTAACAGTGTTCGTTTATTTTGTGGAGAAGAATTGGTTTTAGTAGATTTGATAAATTTGAAAATGACAAATATGGTAGAAACAAGTACAACATGTTTGATATTGACCTACTAAATAAAATTTTTTGCCGAAAATTTGATGTTTGGTCCCGAGTACTTCCAATCAGGTCCATCCAGTGTGTACGTACAACCACACGATGATACAATTTGACTATGTATAGTGTGTACTACTACTAAGCCACCTTATCCACCTCCTAAAATAGTCGTGCGGAACAAGATCTTATGTAGATCAAAATTTGAACACTACAGCTTTTCTAGTGAGTCCCAATGACTAATTCCGACTTTATCAAAAACTTTCAGGTTTTATTATAATACCCGTTCGAAAGAGCATACACAATTGCACTTCCTCTTCAGTCCAAAACTAAGTTTTTCGTTGATGAAGTTTCGCACAGGAGTTCTTATTTTCTTTGAAACAAATCGGATATTTTGCACAGCATGTGAAAGATCAAATTTCTAATAATTATGATCAAATGGAAGTGGTTTTCAGACTTATTTGAATGGCACAAGAAACAGGTCTCTAGCGCTTTTTTCCGCCTGTACGCTACACTAGCTCTTTAGACATACTTTTCACCACTAGTCGAATACTGTCTGAGACTAAAAGTTGACGTATAGTTTTATAGAAAATCAAGAGTAAGATTGGCAGTTTTTGATATTTATGGTACCTTTAGAATCGTATAGTGGGTAAAGCCTCGTCCTTGATCAAAACACAGAAATTTTAGGCTTCAAGCGTTGATGACGCTTCCAATTATGCTTTTTTTCTCGGACTTCGTACAACTGCTATACAAAGAAGTTTTGAATTGGAATGCTGAATCCTTTGTAAAATATATACAACCTTCTGAGCTCTATAAATGCCACTTCTGAACGAAGATAGATAGAGAGTTACGGTTTTCGCTATTCAAGAGAAAAATTCGAGGGACACTCTTACTAAGCAAAATGAATTTAGAAAAAATTGTAAAAATTGAATATCCATATTTTTCTCCAAAGATTTTTTAGAAGGTCTCACGACAAACCGTAGGATTCTGTAAATTTTTGCAGATTTACCATCAATATAATATATAGAATAGCATATCTACTGAATTTTAATTTTTTTTATATCGTCTACTTACGTTCAGTGCACAAGATTAACTATATTCTGAAGTTTTTAACTGATTTTGATGTTTTTTGAGTGAATTATGAATTTTTAGAATTAAGTGAACTTGGAAAAAAAATCCGATAAGTTGTATTATGATTGTTTGAACAACCGTGAGTCACCGTTAGACACTATGCAATCTTATTTTGATAAACGAAACAGTGTGAGTATGGTGATATTTCAATGATTGATTATTCGACATGACAATATGAAAAAAAAACTGATTCTCATAGTGCATACTGATAAAAAAAACTCAACAAACCTGAATCAGTTTTTATTTCGAATGTAATATCCAAATAAAAACTGATAAATTATATACTATTGATAAAAAAAACCTGAAATATACAACTGATAAATTATTATACAACGATTGAGACAACAAGTTCGTCAAGTGAAGAAAAATCAATAATACAAGAGGAAGAGAAGGATAATGAAAGTGAAATACAGTACTGGCCAAAATTATAGGTTCACCTTTATTTTTAATTTTTCCCCTCAACCATAATAGCTAGAACAAATGTGAAAAAAGATTTGAACAACTGAAAGAGTTTGTAATCAGGTGCGGTGCATATGAAAATTCCATTAAAATTTCTGCAAACTAGATCTGTGGAAAACCAAGATTTTAGAAAATCCCAAAAAATCAAATCCCGTTTTTCCAACGGAAACTTTTTTGTAAATAGCCCATTCGTGCAGAGCAAACATTTCGGAACAAAACTAGACGTCACCGAACTCTCTACGACGTTTTTACATTGAACTGCATTCAATTTACGAGAGGTCCCTCGGTCATTTTCACTATCATTTTTGCTCTTTTCCTAGCAATTTTGGCGATGGTGATGTGGAGGGGCCCTTCGTAAGTTGAATGTCGTTCGATGTAAAAACGTCGTAGAGAGTTCGGTGACGTCTAGTTTTGTTCCGAAATGTTTGCTCTACACGAATGGGCTATTTACAAAAAAGTTTCCGTTGGAAAAACGGGATTTGATTTTTTGGGATTTTCTAAAATCTTGGTTTTCCACAGATCTAGTTTGCAGGAATTTTAATGGAATTTTCATATGCACCGCACCTGATT
>CAJNOQ010003898.1:0-18822 GCA_905250885.1 Didymodactylos carnosus
GTGAAAACCTATATTAGACGAAATAACCCATTTTTATTATTTTTATTAAAAATTAAAAAATTCATAACTCAGTCGAAATCCATCCAACCTACTTCAGATTTTCTCTGTTTTATTCATTCTGATTCTGTACGTAAAATTAATAAAAAATATTATCTTTGTTCCGGAGGTTTCTGAGAAACATTTCTAGAAACCAAAGTACTTTCTGTTGGTTTTTCAACATTTATTGAGCTGTAGAGTATGTTGCAGATAAAATACAGTATTTTTTGAAAATCTGAAGTGGGTTGGATGGATTTCGACTGAGTTATGAATTTTTTAATTTTTAATAAAAATAATAAAAATGGGTTATTTCGTCTAGTATAGGTTTTCACTTGATTCTTGCAGTTTGTTCTGAAAACTAACGTTGCCACGAGATTCAGCATAGTCGATAACCTATGTTTTCATTAATTTCTAATAGTCCCAAATCTAACGGCAGAGGAATGCTAAGGCTTCAGGAAAAATGTCCGTAGCTCTCGAGCCATGGATTTTCAAGGTGTCGCTTGGATCCAGTTTTGTAGAGGACACGTTGAACTATATATCTATGAAAAAGGTCCATACATTTCTAAGTCAGTTTTCAGAGAACCGAACTGGTTTTCTGCAGATCAGTAGTTGCAGAAAAATTCAATAAGATTTTTCACGTTTGCGCTTGCACGAATTCTTAAAATTTCCTCTTGTTTAGTGCCCATGTTCTTAACGAAGATGACGATAACATTTTGGTTAAAAAGAGAATATTTCTCGTTACCCAAACAACGAATAAACTACAAAATCTCAACAGATTGATTTTAAAATTTGATAGACTAAATACACTGATCAGTTCTCAAAAGATAATGAGTATGACGAATAAAAAAATATTGCACTTGTTTTCTTCTCTTCTCTAATCGCTCACATATCCACATTTTTTATGCATTCTCGCATTTGGTCGTTTTTCCGGTAAACGAACAATAACATTCATCTTTTTATCTGACATGGTTATCTTTCTTCTTCTTTGAATCACTTTTGTCAGCTGAGGCTGAAAATTCGGAAAAAAACCCATTTATATTTGATATTTCAACTTTGAACATTTTTCTTTTATTTTCAAATGCTTTAATTTGGCACATTGATTTTTGCGGATAACATGTGTTGTAGAAATAGAAGTGTATTTCACATAGATAAAGTTATATTTTTAAAGATGATGTGAAAAACAGGCGAAAGCTTTCTTTATGTTGTTTTTTATTTTGCTTTTCTGAAGTAGTCTGTGATTATTGATTACGGCTGAAAACTTCAGCTTTGGTTTTATTTTATTACTTTATATAAACAAGCATAGTATGCATCTAGAAGCTGGGTTCCTGATTTGATGAATGTGGGATGAATATAAAAATATATTATTTTCAGATATGACAGAAAGAACGAAAGACGATATGAACGTGCTCAAATACGGTAGAAAGAAAGACATGGAAAGGTAGAGGAAGACGAAAGAAATCCGCCAGTGTACGCTGTACTATGTGAATGACTTGCAAGCACCAGTAGTTCAGAATTCTACAAATATCCCGTTATTTTGCTTCTTTAGTATTTCAGATCAAATTCTTCATAAAATTCTGATTAGTGAAAGATGTAATACAAAAGAAAAGATATGCTTGAATACGACTCACGAATTCGTCTATCGTATCTCTTTTATGCCACATTTTTCTGTTCTGCAGCTTAGCGTTGTGATTCTAATACGTAACCCTACAAAAAAATATTTTATCGGCACTGGTTGTCCACGGATGCGCACCGGTGCCGGATAATTATTTTGTCTGGGCACCGATGCGCATCGGTGCCAGAAAGAACGTAAAAATCTCGTACCGATGCGTACCAGTGCCGAAGTTTTGTTTTCAATCACCATTTTTTTGTCAATTTCTATCTATATTAACGCTACGGTCTACTTCTAATATTTCGAATGTCTTTCTGATTTCATTTTTTCGTTCTCATAAGAGAAGTGCCGAGACAATGCCGCATAGTTTTGGCATGTCGATGTGGTACTGATCAGTGCCGCACTCTAACACAAAATTCAGTATAAACAACCATAATAAAGAACTAATTAAATTGATTAAATAAATTATCAATGCGGCACCGATTTTTGCTAGTGCAGCACCCATGCAGCACTGACTTTTAGCAGTGCGACACTCTTTCAGCAGAAATATATCAGCACCGGTGCGCACGGGTGCCAATCGGCACTGGTTCGGCACTTGCTGGGCACGGGTGCGCACCGGTGCCAATGACCGATGGCATGCCATGCGCACCGATGCGCACTGACAGTGCCGCACTGGCAGTGCCGCACTGGAATTTTTTTTATAGGGAAGAATAAAACGGTGAATGAAAACAGTGCTGAACTAATCTTTCCACGTTCTTCTTTACACAGTGAAACAGAACAAAAAAAACTGTGTTGTGCAAAGATATCAAGTCAAACGTGCGGCGACGTCTGTATACGTTCTATCTTGTGCGAGAAGAGATATCCCTTATTTGCTATAGTCCGAATAAATAGTTTACAACAGAAGACAGATAAAAAACACATGCTATATGAGAGAAGAAAATTACTCAATGTTGGCCGTGTATGGTGTAATGTGGTATTGTTTCATTTTTTGCAAGTTTTCTTCTAAAGCAGAAGAAATAAAATTTCATCTTCTTGATGATTCATCCCAATGGTAATTTTACTCACGTAGCTGAGTAAACTACATAAACACTATCTCTCATATATCTTCAATGTATTTCAACGTCAAAAGGTGAACTTATTCAAATATTCTTCTACACACTGTCTAAGTTAAAAAATGGCTTCACAAGAAATGGATTCTCAAAAAATGGATTGTCAGGAAATGGATTCACAAGAAACGGCTTCACAAATCACGGTATCAGCGGATGATATTTGTTCAATATGTTTGAATTCAATGATGAAGGGTGAAGCACTGTTTATATCAGCGTGTAATCATCACTTTCATTTCGATTGTATTGCAAATAGTGTTAAAGCGCATAATACTGAATGTCCGTTATGTCGTGTACCATTGGTATCATTAAGGAATGTTGTGGCTCCCCAGCCACCCACACCATATCAAATTCCGCTACAAGTTCAACAACGTGCACCTTTAGAGCGAATGTTAACTATGACATCACAGGTAAGCAAGAATGAAATACACTTGTTTGAGTGATACTGAGCTTGGTGTTTCATCATTTAGGTTCTGGACATTCCTGCTGAAGACGTTGTTAATGAAGCGGAATTATACCGAATCTTCAATACAAATAGTCATCGAAACAACAGCCGAATGAGCGATGCCCCTTCTAACGTTAAATTCATTGAAGCAAAAACAACCTTAGAAGTTGGTGGTGTTCGTTGGAATCAAGAACGTAATTTATATGCCATGGTTTCTTTGAAAGCTCCAATATTAATTGATGAGAATAATGTACGGGTTCCATTAGATCTACTACTGATTGTCGATCGAAGTAATTCAATGTACGGAGACAAGATGAAATTATTAAAACGAACACTAAGTTATATTGTTACCCAGATGAAATCGAATGATCGTCTGTCGATTGTATCATTTAATGGAACGGCTGATGTTATCAGTGGTTTAAAAATGATGAATGATGTTGGAAAACAGCGAATTGAAAATCAGATTCAAAATGATGAAAAATTAATGGCATCGGGCTCTACAGATATTAGTAATGCTCTGAAATTAGGCATTGAATTATTGAATAAACGTCAAACAAAAAATCCATTAACATCCATACTATTGCTAACTGATGGTCAAGACAGTGTACCATTGTCATCATATACAGAAATAATGAGTCGACTCCCACCAGGAACTACATGTCATACATTTGGTTATGGTCGTGATCATAAAGCAAATATTTTATCGACCATCGCTGAAACTAGTTCAGGAACATTTACACATATTGATGAATTGAACACTATTGGTAATTCATATGCACACGTATTAGGTGGATTATTTTCATGTATAGCTCAAAATATAGAAATTAAAATTGAATTAGAAAAAAATTATAGAATCACAAAAATTCATTCAGCCTTATCACATTCAACTGTTCCAAATCAAACTGTAACAGTCAAGCTGAATGATCTAAATGCGGATGAGAAGCGTGATCTTGTATTTGAAATTCATGTACCAACAGTAAATGAAGAAGAACATCTGTCGGATCAAATCGGTCATGTAGCACTTCGATACATTGATCCTGCGAGTAAACAAATGGCATTAATAGAAAACATACCAATTACACTTATACGTTTGAATATTACTGATGAGTCAATATTATTTAGCGTAAACTACGATTTAGATGTTCAACGTAATCGAGTATTAACCACAAAAGCGTTAAAAGAAGCTATTTGGTATGCTGAACGTGGTAATATGGAACAAGCATGTAAAATAACACGAGACGTTATCGATCATATTAAGTTATCCATGTCATCACAAAATATTTTGTGTCAAGAATTAATTGAAGATTTGAATAACAGTATTCAAAAATTTCAGAATGATCAGCAACAATTTGCAGCACATATGACAACAATGAGCAGAAATCATTCAGACCAACGTTCAACGTACAATTCACCACATTTTGTCAGTTCTAGGACGTATGTTACGCCGATGCAACAGCAACAGATTAATTCATATCAGTCTTACTCAACATCAATACTGTAAATTGGACGAGATTGTTTGTAGAATATAGAAATTGTTTTTTGTTTTATAAAAGAAAAAGAATGTTCTGTCAAGTCACCATTTATCCGACTAATACTTTTTACTTCTTACAAACAGCATACTTTATCAACGTCATACAATCGTTAGCTTTAAAGCCGTACTCTTTCGTCACTATCAATTGCAATAAATAAACATTTTTTAATTTTAAACAAGTGCAAATATGCCAACATGTGATATGTAAAAACATCTGAATAAGATTGATATTTCATCGTTCTTGATTAATGAGTTAGAGACATATTAAATGAATATGACAAATCCGTTCGACTCACTTCAAAATTACTTTCATTTCATTTGAAATGAAGTGGATGCGAAGTGAAGTGGTGAGCTAAGACACACAGTTTGTTATTAAACACAGCGATGGTTAGCGCACTACATGGTTTGTGTGTGTTACTCACCAGTAGTAGAAGAATGTTCGAACTGTGTGCATATGTGTGCAAAATAAACTCACGCAGAGCAGACATTTTTTTCAGTCTGGTAAAAGATTATCTAAGAAAACTAGAAATATTTTATTAAAGAAATGCTCAAGGATCGTGCTTATCTATAAACAATCGTCTATTCACGCAGCCATCCTCGCAAATTTCTGAAGCCAAGTTTTTGAATATTTCGTCCACGCTTAAAAGGTTTCGTACATATATGGCACGCAAAAAATACTCGATTTGCATCTTGCATTAGCCTGAAGCAAAAGATCCTCCTCTTTCTTGCCAATCTCCTCACTGCGTACTGTCAAGAGTAGCAGTTACATTTTCCTTATGTCCTTCGCGAATTCAATCGTTAGTGTTGAGAAAAGCCTCTTTTATGCTAAATGTGTTTACCAAGTCTATGCACGTTGATACTTTTCTCAGTTCTCATGACGAGCTCATCTTCGTTCCATTGAACGGCACCTGTTGGCGGGAAAATGTATTCAGTTTTTTCCAACAGTCTTCCGTCGGTAGAGATACGAAGGAGCTGCTTCTGGTAGTAGTCTACCACCAACCATTGATCATCATTAATGGAGCAGCAACGATCTCCTATTTCCACCAGAACCGACCAGAGACATTCGAGCGTCGTCGGTGAGCGCAGCTCGAGACGATTCTTCGAATTTGGCTGCCAACTACCACGAATGACAACAAGCGAATCGTTTTGAAATTTGATGTCCCGAACTGGCTCTCCTACACCAGAAGCCACAGACAACTGGCGTTTCTTGACGAATGCAAAAGACGATAAAAGAGAGTATTCGTGAATGGATGGACTCTTGTCCCTGGTCTTTGTCGATAAGAACAAGGTGACATCAGAGCATGTTCCGCGGATCCACTTGTTCAAAGATACTTGACATGGTTGAAGACTCATCGTCCGTTCATTCAGAGTGAATACCTCTTCCACGGTAACCAGAATAAATCGAGCGATTCTTGAAGACCAGAACATGTCCCGAACGATGCCATGAGTGAAAGGCGTCTCCTTAACAGTATTTAAATTTCGATCGAGCAGGTGGAGATTTTGATCACCATCTACTAATAGATGTTTCTCGTTATTGGCTAGTAGGCAGAATTCAGGCGATACTCGTACGCTCGTTCTGTGTGGAGGCAGTAGGGGAAAGAGTTCTTGCTTCCTTGACGATAGAGCTACCAAGTTGTCCTCGATAACCAACGGATGCAAGACGAATTGGACAAGTTGGAGTTCACTAATATTTCGTTCGATCGATCGAATGATCTTTGTCAATGAATCGACATCTTCTTGTGCGCCTCCTTTTCTTCGAATCAGTTCATTGAGTTGATTTCGCGTATCGTCGAGTTTTTGCCGCTCTCTGTCTCGCTTGCTGTCTATCAACTCACGGCGTTTTTTCTCGCAGAAACTGTCCATTGTTCTGTGAGCTTCTTTTCGCCATTCTTCAAACTGCTCAAAACAAGATGGTTTCGTTGAAGAGTCGATGTTCAGTACGTCCACTAGTTGGCTGATCTCGTCGGCGATCAGTGGGAGTTGTGCATCACGTTGATCAGAATGTTCTTTGAGATGATCAATGCAGAGATCTTTTCGACAGCAACTGCACAGAGCGAGAGATGAAAGTTCACATTTCTGAGCGGCACACATGCGGGATGACGAGGCCATTTGCCGATTGTAATGTGAGTAGTGGTGTGTGGTTGTGAAAGTTGAAATATTTGCGTAAGAAGACGAACAGAGCGAAAGAGAAATACATTACATTCAACCAAACAGACGCTACGGCTGCTGCCTCTCTGCAGATCGCGCATAAAGCCAGTCATAGATCAGACTCCATCTTTCGAATTCAGTGAAAGAAACGGATGTGATGTTCGATATGCCCATGGTAAAGATTCTATGTCGAACCTCTCATCAGATCGCCGACGTATTGTATGTGGCTAATCTATTGGAATGTGTCAAATTAGACAGCGTAGCGGCTGTTAAAGGATAGAAATTGCACTTATATCTCACAAAACTAAGTATGCACTCTCAGAAATTCCAAGATCCCAGGTGTATGAAAAAAGAAATACTTATGCACTTCTAATTTAATTAAAATTATGAACTTTTGGAGATTTTGCCGTTCTGTGGCACGAGAGTGGTTAACTTTCACAATGCATGGATGGTTTATGTTCTATCCAATTACAACGTGCTTGATTTTAAGACAAAAGGAGTATTAATAAAGAATAAAAAACATTTTTCAAGACTAGTAACAGCTGCTACGCTTTAATTCGAGATAAAAATTACAAATCCTCTTCCATTCCTCTTTTTCAAAAAATTGCAATCGAAGACCGGTTGGAATCGCCCTTTTTAATAAAATTCTTTTTCCTGATATTATTTTTAAGTTGAAAATTTTTTCAACAATAACTGTATCGTGTAGAGAAATGTTTCAGCACCGGTTTTGAAAAAAAGAATTCTCAAAAAATCTCTTATCCTTACTATTAAATTCAGATTTTAAAATCTAAAACTTCTCAATTTTTTCATAGCAACGGATACTTTCAAATACACCATTAAATAGTGCGTGAAAAACAAATGTAGGGGCTATGAGATTTCAGAACATACTGAATATAACAAGGTTTTTGAACGAGTTTTTCCAGACATTTTCAATGAGGGTCGGTTCTGTTCAACATTTTTCATCTGCTTTTAATTAATTTTTGGTTTCGATTCAAATTAGGTATGCACCGGTATCAGTATAGCGAATACAGAAAATACCAATACCGAAAATACCGAACTTCAGTATATACCGATCTCGACTTTTTTTTAATTAGACTTTTTTGGATTTTTTCATCTGAAATGAGATAGTTTAGCATTCTGGACTTACACATGCTCAGAATACACAGTTGAATGTTTTTTGTGTTCTAACTGTCCATGGCGAAACTAAAGTATCTCATCTCAGATGAAAAAATCAAAAAGGTACAAATCAAAAAAAGTCGGTATTTTCAGTATCGCTATATACCGAAGTTCGGTGTTTTCGGTATGGATACCGATACCGATGTGTGTCTCTATCCTATCCGAGTACTTCAATTTTTTTCGAATTTTCACGTTGAAAAATTACCGAGATTTTCACCAAAAAAATGAAAATGTACTAAAAATTTCAATATACACATTAGCCGATTTGTCCAGAAAACTCTTTCCAAAACCCTGTTACATTTTGAAATCTAGTAAACCCTTACATTTGTTCAGTTTTTCATACACTATTTAATGGTGTATTTGAAAGTATCTGTTGCTATAAAAAAATTGAGACATTTTAGTTTTAAAACAAGTTGAACTTTTAGATTTTAAAATTTAAATTTAATAGTGAGGAAAAGAGATTCCGGATTTTGTAAGTTTACTGCAAAAGAAGAAATTAACAATAACTGTACATTCAAGTTTAATCGGTTTTATGCAAAGAGATCGAAAGGAAAGCGACCATAAGTTTTAGAATTTGAGGTTCGACAATAATCAAGAAGAAAAAGATGTGATCAATAATTAAGAAGTGAACGTTTTTATTCATAATTTATCAACTAACTCATATCGCACTGGTGATATATTACTATATAACAATTTTGTCAAATAATTATTTTAGTTCTAAATAACCTTGCTCAAGTCAAGTCGCTCTTCCAACATTTACCTTGTTTAGCATATAAAAATGAATTTTTCGTTGATTCTAATGATTATCGCGCGTTATTGGATAAAGTAACACAAACTCTGAAATTTTGTTTGTTACAAAATATACCGTTAGTAAGATATTGACCTTGAAGGAAACTAAAAGGTTTTCCGTATTTTACAAATATTCGATCGATTGTCACTATTTTCCAGACAAGACTCTGCTGCATCTTTCCAGAGAACTATATGTTTAAATATCTTTTATAGAGTTGACAGTAGCTATTCTGTAAACTCTAAGTATAACGAAGCAGTTCGGTCGAAGCCTAGTAAAATATCAACAAACAACTAAAAAGGGGTACGGATTGGAACGAAAATTTGTTTGTGTCCAGAATTAAGACAGATTTATGCCCATTTAAGGTGTGCACGGTGCAGGTACAAAAAATCTTTTCACACTTTTGTGCTCGGAGACAGATATGTGCCCGAATTTGATTGATTTGTGAAAAATAAAATTTTTAAAACAACAGTTGTTGTACTTATACATTTGATTTTAAAGTATTTTGTCTGTTTTGTTAGCTGTACTCTTAAAAATAAAGGTACTCTATCGAACCTAAAAAAGGTTTAAACTTTTATCAGCATCTATATACATTTTTAAGGTTCGGTATTGTATTTACTTTTTTTGTAACCTAATAAAGCGTTCGTAATACGAAGTTTCGTATAACACTATCGTTCACGTCAGAAGAGGGTTTGGTGTAGTATCCCGTCAACAATAGACTTGTTGCCTATGGCTTAGTATTCACCATTGTTTTTTTAATCAGATTAATCAATCCATTAGGTAAAAGCGAATGTTCAGTAAGAAATACAATGTCTTTTGTTGTTTTAAAAAAATAATCCACAATTAGCAAATAATAAAATAATAGCTTTAATATTGAAAGTCTATTCACCAACATTCGTATAACGGAGACTATTAACATCATTGGTGAAAATCTACCACACAGATCCAAAATTAATCTGTTTGATGATGCTCCACAATATAAGTCTAAATTAGTTATAGTCAAGCACGTTCAAGAAACAGGTCATTCAATCAATTTCAACAAAGTAGAAATGTTCAACCACCAGCTTCTCTGAAAGGTTATCCACCATCATGATCACGTTCGCTTTCTCACCCGTAGCAAGGATCTTCAGAATCCAGTCACCACTCACCCTCCGAAGATCTTTATTCAATCCGAAGGACATCAGTTTTATTTTTCTCAACCACATAGATAGAGACCGTGCACAATTTTCATTTTGTCGTCTCCTTCCGCTCGGAATTCGTCAAAGTATTTGTTGTCTGTGGGAAAGAATAATCTCGACCATTTTTTCAGCACGTTTGACCATTGCACATGTATGCGAGGAACCTTACACACTCGAATAGAGCGCATTTTTTTGTATAAATTTCGCTCACTTTGGTACTTCTTTTTGCTCTTTGTTGCGGTGGAGCAGTTCAAACGCGTTTTTCGGTCCAAAAACACCACGAATATGCATTATCTTTTTACACGTTACGTTATCAAAAGTTCTGACATTTATCTTCATGGTCAGTACGCTTGACTTGATATATGCATATGACAAGTGGCCGACTGGTGCCACATTGTGATCCTGTCCGTAGGTGCTTTTTTCTCGAAAATATTAGGGAACAAAAAATACCTTACCATAGCCTCGGTTCTCAGCAGACCCGTGAGAAGGACCAATGTTATGAGCTTGAGCGAGAACGTTTTCATTTGCAATGCAACTGAAAACTTGGAGACTGACGGTCCTTTTCAGTTTTTTGTGTCAAAATCTCCTTAGCTGTTTCTGTTTCAAGAAGAAACTTTGAACAAAAAAAGTAGTTCTTTTTATTGTGATAATCTTGTTTGTTGAACAAAAGATGAATTCAGATATTTGTTGTTTATTTTGTGAACTGTGTGATTTGTTTATTTGCTCTCGTAATAAAGAATCAAGTGGTCGAAAAGCATCTACAGCTAGAATAAAGTTTCATGACTTTTGCTCGAGTAACGCTACTGAAATTTTTCATTATAATTATTCCAAATTGATTGTAGTATTGGCAAAGGTTTGCGTTTATTAAACAGATGACGAATATCCACTGCCACTAAACAATTGAATCCTGTTATCGCAAAGTACTTAATGTGCTTTTTCCCAACATACCTGATATATCTCATTCAAATATTACGTTCAGTATCTTTGAAACTTCATCCCTACAATCTCTCTGGAGCAGTTTTGTATAATATTTCTTCGATCTACCGCCGTCCTGAAAATTTTCTTGTATTCTTCAAGGCTGTTTAATCGAATACTTTTCCTCATCATTCCCTCTCGTTAGATCAGTTGTCATCATCAGTCGAGTTAATGACAGAATATATGATTAACTTCATTCCAAGAATATTTTCATTTTCTCAACTTCGAGATCCGGAACTGGAATAATATCTCTTATTTCATCAATTATTTTTGTGGTATACGGTATAAAGTTTCGTTCGTTATTGTTAAGTTTCGCTCGCGCTAAACCTAACGCATGAAAAGCTAATAAAAGATAGAAGCTATTCGAAAGGAGATTGCCTTGTATATAAAACTGTTGTTGAAATAATTGCATCATATTGAACGTGTACTCCTCTAATGTACAGTTAAATTCAGACAGTTGCTCATACCAGTACTCTAATAATGGATGCTCCTTCAAAATATCCAGAAACTCTTGTGGATCTGGGCTGTTGCTACTATATAATAAAGAATTTAGAGACTCGCGTAAATGAGGCAAACTGAGTTTGGGATCTTTCATATTGGTCATTATCAACCATATCTGTCCGTGATAAGCGTAGAAAACTGAGCAATCGGTACTTTCTTTGTCTAGCGATATAGTCAGCTTTTCTGGTACAGATATGGTTGTGAATTTCGAACTTTGCTGGTGACTTTCAACATAAGCATTAGTCGCATACTGTAAAACTATTTTGCCATTTTTTTTCCCGTCACGCATTGCTATTTTAAGCACTCCATGGCTCTCAGTTATCGAAATTTTTGGATTCTTATTGTGATACAAACTTTTGTCAACATAAATTTTGTGTTTGAACGGATTATCATCGGGCAGCATCAACTTGAGACACTCTTCTGCGGTAGAATCTTGACAGAGAATCTCAACTTCTTTTAGATCATCTAATTTTAATTGTGATTTAATTAAAAATTCTTGTTGAGAGCTAGCAAATTGTCTGGTAGTGAGTGTAGTCTGATAAACACCATTGAAATCAAACTGCTGTATTATATTTCTTGTGTTACCAGATACCACTAATTTTCTCGCCATATTACCCAAACTCACCTTCCATTCAATATCTGTCTGTCTGAAAATTTCGCTGAGAGGAATCTTGATAAAAATAGGTACTGGACAAATGGGATCGTTTCCGAAACGTTCTGTGTCTTTCATACCGCCCAAGTTTTCATTTGTGAATTGTGTTGGCGTTAGAGGCCGAAAATAGAAACGTACATAATCTTTTACTTCTCTTCTTGTTTGCTCAATAACATCATACGCAGCTGAATCCTTAAAGTTAGCCACATTGTTTCTACATTTTAATCGTCCTTCTTTGAAAATGGAGACGGCATTTTCAATGTGTGTATAATGATAAACATATCCTTTCCATGGTGCGTTTTGCATATTCAAACAGGTCAAAAATAATTCGCTTGGCTCATTTGGAATAGGATTCAGTTTTGATAATAGTTGAGCATTCTCCAGTAGAGCAAGTTTACCGATTGTCTCATAATCTATTTTCGAGCTATAACTTTTGTTCGTGTTAGATACTAAGGCTTTATAAATTTGTTCTTCTCTCTCGTCGTCTACAACAAGCAACATTCATCTACAATTCCTGATTCTTGAGCGAAAGAACTTTGGTCAGATAAAGCCAATAACAAATCAAAGAAGAACGTAGCGCAGGTCTTAGATCGGTCGGACTTTGATAAAGCAGATTAAGTGAAATGTTTTATTAATTTTAATGAGCCACCCCATTATTTTGCGGACGGCAACATCAAATAGTATTTTTATATAACCTAGACTTACACCCAAGAAAAAAGCTCGATTACTTAGTTATTTTTATTAAACAAAACTCACTCACCTATCCTCGAGTTGTTTTCGTCCCCTTTCGTGGAGATGACTTGATCATTCAACGGTATGCCTAATTGAAGAAATTTATCTTCAATTTCTGACGGCACTGCTGATAAGAGAAATTGCATTTCCTTGTCAAATTCTTTCAACAACAGAATTTCGCATAACTTTGTTGATAAATCTATTTGATGCTGTTGAGAAGTCCATGGTCGAACCAGAAATAATTGATTATTTATTGAGTATATAGTAAGTGTTTTGATAACTACTTCATTGTACAATAATTCCAGAGAATCTGCTTCAAATATACTCGCTTTTCCAATATTTGCTTCTAACTGATCAAGGAAACCATTTGTTCCGAGTTTTTTCCATTTGAACCACATCTTTATAAAATCAATTATTTCGAAGAGCTTGTGCTTAAAGTCACTTGAATCCTGCGGATTTAGTGGTCGAAAAATCAAGTTTTGAAGACGGATTTGGTTAATGTTGAATAAATTCAACAATTTGTTAAGATTCGGATTTTTGCTGTTGCCGCTATTTAGTTTCAGTAAATGAAATTTATCTTTCGGCAGAATAATGGTTGTTTGATCCATGTTAACGTGCAGTTCTTTTGCTGTCATAAATTGATTATTCTCACCAAGCAGACGTGGTACTTTACATTTTCGCTCCTGTACTTTTATTTTAGACAATAACGCCAACAGATGACTATAAACTGCCTGTATACGATCTTCATTTTCTTGATCTACTTTAACATTAGAAATCAGTTCAAGTAATTGTATGTAGTCTTCTAGCGAAAATTGAGTTTTAAAACCAAGAAATGCACACCAATCCGGTTTCATTATCACTGCACAGACAGGCATGTAGTTCCCTGCTAATTGTGTTAATTGCGGGAGATTCGCAAATGTGTCGATCGATCGCTTGCATTCACCGCAAGTGATCGTTGGAATACATTGCATATTGTATGCAAACCATTGAGCGTGGTTTACATATGATCCCAAAGAATTAACTGGAATATGATAGTATACTGAGAGGGCGTTTACTTCTTGAATTAAGTGTTTAACTGTAAATGACTGGGTTAAATATTGCCAAAAGAAATAAGAAAAGTCATAGTTATTAATTGTTTTTTCTATAAAACTGATAGTTATTAAACGAGTAGGACAACTTTTTCTCGGATTCGATTGCTGATCGATCGTCACTGTAATTGTCTCGTTAACGCCAATACAGAGGAAAAAGTGTTTCCACCTTTTTATGATCCCTGTATCACTTGCTGTCAAATACTTTTCAGAAAGGAAAATATCTGTTTGTTGCAGTCTCTGTTCTAGACATACTGATGGTTTATATACATCTGCGAGATAACAGTTTCCAGCGGAAACCAGAGTTCCTTTTGTGGTGACTAACTTCAGTTTGCTGAGTTGACTTAAATGTTCCTCCGGGATTTGATGACTTTGAAATAGGTGGAATAAAATATCAATGGTTTTGAACGAATGATCGGTAGTTTTTATATAATTTTCTGCAGTTGGAATAATTTTTTTGTATAAATAGGTTAAATCTGCTTTTTCCTGAATACCGAGTTGTTTCAACCACTCTTTGATTGCTCGATTTGAGTCAAACCATGTTTGAATTGTCGTATGAACGAAAGGTACTTCGGAGGGAAAGGAATCCCACATTTCATTAGGCAAAAGACGAATAAAAATACATCTTACCGATTGTAATTTGTTTGTATGATCCATGATAAAAGGAATGTCGCGGATGACTCGGTCTAAGTCTGCGTTACTTCTTTTATCATACATATACATAATCAATTTTGTATCGTCCTGAGATGATAGTGTTCGATAAAAGTTAGACAACTTAAACAGTTGAATACAGTGGGACCAGTCAAACGTTTTAACACCCAACTTTTGAAGTTCATTATTTTGTTGAATAAACGGATAAAGAGCTAAATGACTGGTGTTGCGATTAATTTCCAGCAGGCATAATCTAACACGATCGTTACCAATGAACGATTGTTTTGATAACGATGTCGAATCAATGTACGCTTCGTCAACTGATAATAACACAGGAGGTTGTTCATTATTGCGAATAAATTTAGTTTTTTTAATACATTTCTCATAACTTTCATTGTATTTTTTCGACAAATTATTTTCTAGTTTTAGTATGTTTGGTATTAATGTATAGGCTTGTTTTTGCCATCGATCTTGATGTACTAATTCTGCGATCCATCGAAAGACTTCTATTGGTATTTGTTGAAATAGCCATTGATTCCAAACTGAATCTGTATGTATTTGCTCCCTGTTAACATTTGTTATAAAATTTGCATTAACCAGGAATGGGAGCTGATATTCAGTTATTTTTGTCGGCATGTAGGAAAATAGAACACTTTCCGTTTCGGTTAGTTTTTGAATATTACACTTCTCATCACATTTTGCAGCAAAAAATAATTCAGTTTTTCGTAACGATTTTAGTTTTTCTGGTACGTTTGAAGCGTTCATTAATGCGTTTCGAATTTCGTCTGGTATAACTAAATCGATTTGTCTTACTATCCAACAGGAAGCAGCGTTACAGCTCGATTGTATTTTTCTCGTTCCGTCACTGTTCTTTTGTAACGTAAGCGTAACTTTAGGTGCCTTTGAATAAAATTCTATATCAGTCAGATTTTTGAGAAATAATAGAGTATGTGGGTGTTTCTGCAGCTGTTTCAATCCTTTTTCGATTTCATCTGATGTAGTGATTTGCATAACATTTGCTACTGAACATGAATTTTCTACAATAAATTCTTGGACAATTTTTGGAACCTCGTTGATTTCTGTCCATACTGGAGTTATTTGCCATGGAAAAATAAATTTTCTTTGCTTTTTGTCTTCCCATGATCTTTGAGTCCCTGGCCATTTTTCACTCCATTGAAATGTGTATGAAGCGTCGAATCGAAAATATTCACCTTTACTATAAATGAGTACATAATCGGATTTTCCAAATACGGCCTTGAAACCAAGGCCTTTGTATCCCGCTTTTCGATAGTTTTGCGTTTTTGATCCATTTCCAACAGCACATAAAGCATCCAGATCGTCTTCAGTAAAAGAAGCACCATTGTGTGCAACGATCAAATAGACGCCACGAATAGCAATTACTACTTTTTGTGAATTGTTCGTGCTTAGAAGTGAAGCGTCATCAGCATTTTGCAGTAGCTCATATATGAAACGAAAAGAGTCTGTGTAGAGATCGTTTGATAATGATTTTAACGATTCAGCTTGATTTAACACATGCTCTGGATAAGCATAATTCGTATGAATGCTGAATAACTTATTAACTCGCTCTTTTAAGCTCATCTAAGAAAAAAAATAGTAGAGACTCGAGGCTTGGAAACAACACACATGCTCACTCAGTCTTCTTAACAAGTATCACTTCTTGAAAAATGTTTTCAGTCAACAAAAAAGTTATTTGAAGATATGAATAGGCATGCTGCATGAGAAAATTAGTATCCACTGTTGAAATAGAAATGCATAAACAAATAGAAGTGCATCTTTTAAAAAAAACCTTTTAAAAAATCTTTCTAAAAAAAACAATCTTTAAAAAAAAATGCATATATGACGTTGTCGAACCGTCTCGTTTGTTTTCGATATATTTACCTTTTTAGTTTAGTTTAAACTTTATTCACTTCTTGATAACATGACGTTTCGGTTATATTGTTCGAAAAGTACTTCACAGGTAGGCTCAGAAGTGTTTTTTTAACATTCTGCTGAAGTGAAAGGAAAAAAAGAACGATCGACAGCACATAAAATTAACTTGAAGTGGAAATAATCTGTCAAAGAAGTATTTTTATTTATTGTAGCAAATGAACCTATTATCACAGAATATTTCTGCTTCAACAGTGAACTTCACCAGGGAATCGCTTTCCTTCTTTTGCTAGTGAGAAACATGTAGCTTTTTACTAACTCACTTGAAAATGCAGAAGGATTAAGTTTAAAATTCCTTATCCATCGCCTAGCCCCAAGTTGCGAAGATCCGTTCAACTTCCGGATGTATCCTAACGAATGTTTTGACCCTGTAGAAATATATTCACCGGAATTAATTCATATACTTTTCGCAAGGAAGCTAATGCCTCTTGTAAAAAGTATTTACAGTTTTCGATGAGTTCTACTTTTGAAAAGGAACATGGTTCATTCGTGAGTGTTTTTCGCAGTTTATCTGGGCTGTAAAAAAGGAAAACGATTTAGCAACTGAATGAAAATGAAGGACTTTGAGTATTTTTCGTATATCTCGAGAAGAAAAGCATTTTTTTCGGAAAAAAATTTAGAATTTGAGACAGGGTCTAAAGGATCTGTGGTAAAAATTTGAGCTCTATCGGACCATTTTTTCGCGGGGCCGTAATGTGACTGAATGAAAACCCATTCAAGAACATCTCAGAAAATTCCGGACAAAAATACATCGATTTTGTTTTTCGATGTTCTACCTCTGGTATAAATTTGGACTCAATCGGAGGTGTATTCCACATTTGGCAACAAGGTGAAAAAAGTGGGGGAAGGGGGTTACCCTTAATTTATTGTTGTTTTTAGAAACCACGTGTCACCGATAAACAATTATAGAACCCGTTTCTATAAGGAATTGCAGTCATCCGTAACGCCTAGTTTCTCGTAGTTTCAAGCGCAACCGCCGTCCATCTTGATAAGCTCCATCGCGGTTCAATGTGTCGTTCTTCTGATTGAGTGTAATCACGGTGCTGATTAACCTAATTATTAGCTTTAGTAGCTCTTTTTCGAGCCTTTGATTGGTGGATATCTTATCGACTTTCTACTTCCATCCAACTGGAAGTAGAAAGAAACTTCTAAAAAAAGTGATGCCTTTAGATATATGCTGTCTCGCACAAATTCCACTTTTATTGAATAGTTTTCATGTTCCCTCAACTTT
Source organism: Didymodactylos carnosus (assembly GCA_905250885.1). Classification (NCBI taxonomy): domain Eukaryota; kingdom Metazoa; phylum Rotifera; class Eurotatoria; order Philodinida; family Philodinidae; genus Didymodactylos; species Didymodactylos carnosus. Next base: position 17,794 of record CAJNOQ010003898.1, read on the forward strand.
TGATGGTTCATCCATTACTTACAGTACTCGATGAGTCTAATACTATATTGCGCAGATTTTATTTGGAGTTCTGATAATCCATCCAGCAACGCGGTTAATCGATGAGACGTCGAAAAACGCTGTTTTCGCGCTAGAAAAAGCGCAGATCTGTTCAGATTGCAAATGACCGCGTATTTCATAAAACTGCAATGGGCCGTGGTTAAAATACAAAACGAGTTTTTGAATAGACAGACTGTATTTCTTTTTAGGAACGCTATATATCGAGCGTCTTCTTGCTTCGATAATCGAGACTTGACCGCGATGGTAACAGCACAAACCGCAGCCTCTTTGTGACTTGCCGCAGTTAAACAACGCACACAGTTGATGACTGTTCGATCACAAGAACGCGATCTTTACTAATGGAATGGCGACTATAAAACCAAATCGCGAGCAACTGCGTGCGTCGTTCAACCGCGGTTTTGCATGAGTGGACCGCAATTTAGAAGCTGTTTTAACGAAAAACTGCGTTTAGATGCGTTTTTGGAAACGAATAAATACTGGAGAAGCCACAGTAGTTCGACGTTTTTTATCAGAGAAAGTGTGGGTAAAGCACCTGATTTTCAACATTTCATAAGCCATTCACCAATCATGGCAAAAACTTCGTTCAAGTAAACTAAAATACAATTGCTCATAGTTATTGTATCTGTAAACGAGGCAGAAAAAATTGCTATCTAATAGACTTTTGTAATTTTCTCCAAAACTGATGTCAGTTGACGGTAATCTTTTATTTCTATTCGTCACTTCAACCCGTTTCGTGGACATAGCATGAATAATATCTTATTTGGACTCTATATTCAAGTCCTACAAAATCCTGTATTTTGCTTTTTAATTTGTTATAGATGTGGAATTTTCAAGATCTTTTTTGGACGTTTAGATGAAAACTGTCGATTTCAATTTTTTTTTAAAGATTGTTTTTTTTAGAAAGATTTTTTAAAAGGTTTTTTTTAAAAGATGCACTTCTATTTGTTTATGCATTTCTATTTCAACAGT